>PNEQ01017313.1:20569-37338 GCA_003012365.1 Medauroidea extradentata | reverse complement strand
GCACATACGTTGTGGTCTGTGAGGTATGAGTAGGGGATGCTAAGACGAGTAAAATGATATGGGGCACTTGGTGTTGCAAATGCTGGTAAGTGCCTGAGAAACGCACATACGTTGTGGTCTGTGAGGTATGAGTAGGGGATGCTAAGACGAGTAAAATGATATGGGGCACTTGGTGTTGCAAATGCTGGGAAGTGCCTGAGAAAGGCACATACGTTGTGGTCTGTGAGGTATGAGAAGGGGATGCTAAGACGAGTAAAATGATATGGGGTACTTGGTGTTGCAAATGCTGGTAAGTGCCAGAGAAACGCACATACGTTGTGGTCTGTGAGGTATGAGTATGAATACTACGTTTGAATGGCAACAACTGGCGCATTTCGTGACATTTCCCCATTCACTGCAGCTACTGTCTTGGCTTGTGTGTGTATTAGCAGTTAGAACTACAGTACTACAGAAATTACTAGTCTAGCAGTGGTGTATGCAGGTGACGCCAACGGAATCGAACCGAAGGGACTTCAGCGAGATGTTAGTATTTTTTTAATACATATCTGCGGCCCGATGAATTGTCAGATCTGCCCATTTTATGCACTTATCGACTTCTCAAAAATAATTATTGGCTACATCAACACAGATTTTGAACCTCTCATACCGCAAATAGTGTACCGTTTTATCCGGCACTTCCCAGCGTCTGCGACGCCAAGTGCCCTATAGCATTTTGCTCGTCTTAGCATCCCCTGCAGCGTGGCAGAATAGTTTTAAACTTCACTCATTAACATCCTGTATACTTAATTCAACATTTTATGTATCCCACAAGCTGTTTCTATCTTTCGTTGTTAATATATTTGCTTATTCCACGTTATTAAGTAACGTCTTTTGTTTGACAACAAAACTTGTTCGTTACCCTAGACATTGGACGTGACTGTGCGATGTTTAGTCACGAAATAATTTCATTGAACACTATAATTTTAGTTTTAGTTAAGGACATAATCATCCGAAAATCGGCATTCTAATCAGTTGCGTTGATATAAAAGAAACAAGAATAAAATATTTTGCAACTTGAACTTGTCCGTTTGTTTGTGCTTAGTTTTAACAAAATAATAATTAAAAATATTTTTGGCCAACAAATAATACCAACGTAAATTACAAACTTAAGAGTGAGAGAAGGTCTCCATCTTGAATTTTTGTGTTTTATGTCATAACGTTTATTCTGGGTAAATTTATGCAAATGTAACCTGACTGGGCGTAAAGAACATAATACATTTTAAGGGAATTTTAGATACCGTAAATATTTTTGTCGTTACTATTGTTGCAGATTTAATCGCAGTTACGATATTCTTGTTACTTTCTTAACTGCAATTTGATCTGTAACAACAGTAATGGAAAATAAATATTTGTGGTTTCTAAAATTATATCCGTACGTATTCTATTCCGTAGTTAGGTTAAAGTTTCGTAAATTTACTCAGAAGAAAGTTATAACACAAAATACAACAATTCAAGATGGTGACTATACCTCACTCTTAAACTTAAAGCCTTGCAAGTTAAACTACACTGTAAAGAAAATACGAGGGTTACAATTGCTAATACCTACTTTTGGTCATGTTGTGAATTCTTATATTTAGAGTTTTTGTATATTTTCGAAAATCTAACGAAAAACAGATAAGATTCTCTTTACAATATATAAGTGTTACGCTGTTGATTGTTGTACTTCTTATTCACCGAAAAAATAATTTAGTTTTTTAATGTATTGATTTTGGATTGATAGTTTAGTATTCATAACCTACGTTTTGTACTTAATAATAGAACCATTAAAATATATTTGAATAATATTTGTAAAGATATTGACTTTTAAGTTTCTTGTATCTATTTTTAAAAGTATTTAATTATGTAAAAGCGTCATTGTTAAGTTATAGAAACATTTATGTGAGAACCAAGTTATTACCATCAAATTTATATAAACATATTACTGATGAAATGTGTATACACTTAGCATTTCAAAACACATTTTCTCAATGCTCTTTGTAGAATGTGTTTTAATATAAAACGGGGCACTGGGTGTTGGAGATGACATGTTCTGCACATTTTTTTGGATTGATTTAAACTTCATTGTTGAAGATTCATAAGAACTAAGTTATATGAAACATAACATTAATAAGAATATGATGCTGCTGGCTTAAGGGTGAATCTATCTGAATGTGGATATCCAATCGAAAAGAAAATCGGGGGAAAATAAGTTTTGAAATATGTCGAAGAAAGGACTTAAATGTTGTTAATATCTTGGGATAATTTAATAAGAAATGTAACAATCAAAATAAGATGCAAGACGTAACTTTAAGTGTATACGCGTGTATATATATATATATATATATATATATATATATATATATATATATATATATATATATATATATATATATATATATATATATATATATATATATATATATATATATATATATATATATATATATATATATATATATATATATATATATATATATATATATATATATATATATTTAAACACACATATAAATATTTGGTATAACGTATTACCATTGGGAAAATGAAGTGTTGCAAAGGATAGGTTAATAAAAATTGGCCAATTGCTAGGGAAATGGACCTCCTGAGATCAAAATGGGACAGCTTCAGTGATGACAAAATTTGAGCGCACATGCAAATCGGCAGGATAAAACATGAGGATATAGAAAATCGACAGCGAAATTGCTCTGGACCACGGCCATAGAAGAACAGGTCTGGACACTCGCCTGGAAAATTGACCCCCTTGTTGTTTGGCTGCAGTTCATCAAGTTACCGAGAATTTTGGCGCTGTAATCCGTGCGGTCGGGTTCAAACTCCATCCACTCCCCCCCCCCCCCCCCCCACTAAGAAAAACAGTTTTTAAAAACATATTTTTTATCAATTTGTGAAATACTTCCTTCGCTAACAATCCTAAAGCATGGCTCCAGCGATCATTATTTTCTTTATAATATTAACAATGGAAAAAAGTGGGCGAATTTGAGTCTGACAGCCCTAACTGCAGCGCCAAAAACGTATAGCGTTATCGTGAAGTAGGTGAACTGCAGCCAAACAACAAGGGTGTCAAGCAAAATACATTTGTAGATAGGCGAGTGTCCAGACCTGTTGTTCTACGACCACGCGCTGGACATGTCAAAAGTATGAGTACCTGTGGCTCAGAAAACTGTTACAATGGATAATGGATTCTATCAGAACGAAGGAAGTGAGAAAGGCAACGAAGGAAGTGAGGAAGGCCACGAAGGACTTGTAGAGACACAACAATGAAGCGACGAATGCAAGGAACTAACGAAAT
The DNA here is from genome assembly GCA_003012365.1 of Medauroidea extradentata. Classification (NCBI taxonomy): domain Eukaryota; kingdom Metazoa; phylum Arthropoda; class Insecta; order Phasmatodea; family Phasmatidae; genus Medauroidea; species Medauroidea extradentata. Next base: position 34,013 of record PNEQ01017313.1, on the reverse strand, counting down.
AACGATGTTTGACAAGATACGGTGGAAATTGAGGACAGAGAAAAGGAAACTTTTTTTTTTAATCCAAATAACTTGTGTTTAGTCACTATATTGTCGGTTTACTGTATTCTATAGCTAAAATTATTATTTGATACCGATGTTAAAATTTTCCAGTACCTACTTTCTAAATTTTGTGGATAATTTAGTTAATATTAATATACAAAGAATGAAATGCTATTGCATTACCAAAGTCAAATTAAAACTGTGGTTTCACCCGAATTACAGATCTGCTGCATAACTTTCTTTATGGACCGTTTGTTTTTTGATAATTTATATGGCGGAGTGATATTCTGACAGCAATCTTCTGTACGTCATTATTCTGCTTACAATCATGGAATATAGTTCAGTTATTGTGCTCATATCTCCTCATATCATGGTAAACATATTGTGAAGATCTGTCAATTACGACCTGATGACTAAGAAAAGAATCTAGAAGGCAGAAATAAGAAAAAAATGGCTTAAAATGCCCCCAGACGTGAAAACATTGCACGGCGCAGTCTGTGATACATAAATGACAAGCCTTAAAGTGGAAATTGTTTGTCGGAAGACATGTCAGCTGCACGCATTGTGCGTAGAGACGATGATGCAGAAGATGAGCGAACAAGGATCGACTCCTAGAGCCGAAGCTGTCTCAGGTCCAAATAGAGCTCATTATGTCAAGATAACACAAAGTTCAAGTAGTAAAGTTGTTACTACTACATCAAACACTAGCTATTATGTCTAGCTATGGCTACACTTTTATATTTTTCAACTATCAATAGTTTTACACAAAATTCGTATGATATCGACGAATTTTGCATAATGCGTTAGTTTTGTTACCATTTATTGACTTACAATACTAGAAAAAAAAACATAGATACACTTCGAAGTCACCATGTAAAATTATGTTCGAGTACACTGAATAGTGTCCGAAAAATAGAACACACGCAAATACTTGTTTCAGCATTTTACCTTGTAAGTGAATAGGGTTTGGTCAGCTCTTAACATCGAGGTCTTCAGCGCTGGTGAAGGGTGATATGATGTGGGTATGGAGCAGCGCCGGAATGACTGGGACGGGGGAAACAGGCGATCCCCGAGAAAACACGCCAACCAGCGGCATCGTCCGGCACTATTCCCACGTGCGAAAATCCGGGGACCGACCTCGCCGGGAATCGAACCCGGATCGCCTTGGTGAGAGGCGAGAGGTCTGACCAAACATTCCCTCCCTTTAAGTTAATCAATGCATTTCCCCAGTAGCTTTGTATCGTGTAGTTGTCAGTTTGTAATGGTAAGGTGTCACGGCACACAGACGAACACAAACACCCAGTCCTGAACCCGAGGAGGTGGTTGTAAATGTCACCTCCCCGGCCGGGAATCGAACCCGGGACCCTTGCCTCAGCAGCCAGGAGCGCTAACCACTGAGCCAAGCGGTCGGACCCCTCGGCCACCGCGACCCCTTTTACCTTGTTAAAAGATTAACTAAGAAGAGTGTGTGCCTGGAGCATCAACTGCGTTGTAGCATTTAACGATTATCGGTTTTCATGTGAAACTTTTGCACGTGTCCCAATATCCAATATGTTTAGTTAACAAAACTACACACATTTCAAACCATGGATTTTGTGACGCATCACACTTATTAAAACATAATTTTGGATTTTTCACATTGACTGAAGACGGCCTTTTCATACTGTGGTACCTCGAGTGTTAACCTTAGGATTCTGAGGTCAAAATATAAAACCTTGCGCTGGTATTTCCTACATACTACACAGAAATGTAATTGTTGGATCACGAGTTTAATTCCCACACACACCATATTTATTCTAATGTATTTTACAGAAATCTAACGCTCCGTGTTCCTGTGTGGCCCTAAAACTCTCCGGTTCTCGTGCCTCAAACGTGTGACATATCATCAGGTTTAGACTCATCTCATTTCTGAAGGCCAGCACCCGTAGAGTAGTCTGTTAGGCTCCGGTCTACGGTGCAAGAGGTCCTGGGTTAGAATCCCGGCTCGGGCATGGATGTTGTGTTGCCCCTTCATCTCACTCCACCCTCATCGGCTCTTAAGACCTCATTGTTAAAGGGCAATAAATCACTCTCACCTCACCTCAGTTCTGAAGAGTCCAAACCGTGTGCTATAAAGGCAAGGAGATAACTTAGAGTACTTGTGGAAGAGCTACAGGACTGGAGTTCAGTTTGTCGTATTAGTGAGAATGTCCATGTATGGTAAGAATAGCGCGAAATTCCGTAATAGTTAAATACTTTGTTCCTACTCGTTTAAAATATATTTACAAGTCAACAACTTTCACTTGTTATTCACTTGGCAATGTATACAATTGCCGGAAAATTTCACAGCTGCTACGTGAGAGGTAAACAGAGAGAGAGAGAGAGAGTAATCAGAGCGGTAAGATAAGCTACACGTTGCCAAGTTACTGGAACGAGTGACTCCACGCAAGTATTTCCTGGCAGTTGTTATGTAGGCGTTCTTTCATTCCTGCTCTACATATTTACTGCTAGTACGACCGCATAACTGGAATGTACGCCAGCGATTGATGTATTGAATAAGGGAAGCTATGAAGACTACACTCGCGCGCTACTGACAAGCCACTGAACCGACGCACGTGCTTTCCATCATGGAAGATATTAAATATGTTCGAGTGACACCATTCTGTGTTTTAATGGTGTCCCTTGTTTTTGTGGCTTCAATTCAAAAGAAACGTAACAAAATTATAATACAAACGGGAACATTTTTGTTTGCAAAGTTTAATCACGGTCGTTATAATTTTAACAACTAATATCGTGAAATGCAAATTTCCCACATTTAGCCAGTCACAGTCGAGTACGCTGACTCAAGTATTTTTTAAGCCACAGCAACTCCAAGAAGAAAGTTACTCTATAATAGGATAATCAGTATTTTGTTGTGTGCTTATTTTGCTTAGAGTTATATGATACAATTTTTAGATTTGCTCCATGCATACCCATTGTTTTCTTTGCATGTAATATCTTTATCATACACTGGTGAACTGACATCTACCATAAAATTAAGATTCACATGATAGCAGACTGCAATTTTGAAAGTTATGTTGCAAAATATAGAACGTTTGATAAATATAATTATCACAAATACTTTTTGGTTAGTAATTTTTACAATTGTATCACACTAATACTTGAAAAAAACTTTTTATTCTGAATTTATACAAAACATATTTAGACCACTCTAACGCCTTTACGTGTTATACGTATTTTTAATTTTTAAAATATTTTTTAGAATTTTTTATGTTTTAATAAGAAGATATTTTAGGCGGCAGTATAATGAAGCATAACGTATGTACTCTACTTACTTATAAAATGAAGGCGAGACTGAAAAGTAAGATTCATTATCTGTTATACAGATATGTGAAATAAATATCAGGAACTTCAGTATGTAAACACAGAGCAGATTTCAGCTTAAGAAGTCAGCCAGAGAATACTACGAACTCATAATATCAACTGATATAACAGTAATGTTGTTATTGTTTTTTATTACAAGCAGCTTCTAAACAGTTGATTCGGTTATTTCAAAAAGGAAATGGCTTAATTGTATTTTTGGTTAGTTTTATAATGAAAATAAATAAATCTCTTTGAAAGGAATCAATCAGGACATAAGTGATATAAGTTTTATTATTATGCTGACGATGATGTTCTTAGCAGCAGAGGTGAAACTGTTAGTTATTAAAATGCCCTTAGTCACTATTGATTAAGAAATTTGGAGAACGTATATACTAAATGTGTTCAGAGACGGTATTTTAATTTGAGAACACTAATTTTATTAAACACATGCCATTTTGCTTGTATGACGAAAAACATTTCCTTTTATATTGTTAGCTCACCTGAAAACATCATCGCCAGTACATTCTGTTTGTTAAACATGGACAAATGTATGAAAATATATGCCATAGATACGTATTACTGCTGAAAGAAGCTGCTCGAATTTAAAGTACGTACAATACCGAATGCAGTGCAACTTGAATGGTCTTGGTTCGTGCGGATATGACCATGCCCTCGTAACAAATATAACGGTTATTTTATCTAAACAAATGGAATGAACACATGTGATCCGTGAACGATTCCTACAATGAGTTTTTACTATAAACAGAACAGTTTTTGGACATACGCCATTGCGGACGGATGTTGCTGTATTGCACAAAACACACAATAAAACAAAAACAGAGGAAGAAAAGCCAATAAACTGTAGACAACAGACATGAAAACATACAGATAATTCCTGAAAGGAATGTAGTCGTATCCCAGAAGACGACGCAAGTACGCAAACAGATACAAAAGAACACAAAATTAATTCCCAACGGGAATATTGTCGATTGGAGAAAGACGATAAAAAAAACAACAAAAGAGAGACAAAAATATAAACCAACAAAAATGAGGTGTTGATAAGGGCACAAAATGGATGAACGACGTCAACACAAATAACTAGAGACACGAATGGATGGAAACACAGGTACGACATAACACAGACAAAAACAGACGACAACAGATGCGACGTTTCGGGACTGATATACAGTATGTTCATGTTTTCAATCTCATGTACAGACCGAGGAACTCACAGTCAGTCTGTACAGACTGTACATATGCCTGAATACGGGGACATACCAGTTCCCGAAACGTCGCATCTGTTATCGTCTTGAGGAGCCTTCTATTTTTTCGCCTGTTTTATGTCTGTGTTGTGTCTTGCCTGTGTTCACATTCATTAGGGTCTCTCGATTTTTGTGTTGTCGTCGTTCATCCATTTGGTACCTTTTACACACACCTCATTTTGGCTGGGTTTTATTTTTGTTCGTCTGTCTTGTTTTTTATGTCGTCGTTCTCCAGTCGACTATATTCCACTTGAGAATTAACTTTGTGTTATGGCGTATCTTGTGTCGTCTTCTGGGATGTAGTTTATTTCCTATAAGTAGTTATCTGTATGTTGGCTTTCCTTCCTTTGTTTTGTATTGTTTTATCGTGTGCTTTTCTTCAATACGGTAACATTCGCCCACAATGGCGTATCTCCTAAAATATTGTTCTGTTTAAAATGAATCCACAGCGAAAGAAACATAATATGTTTAACACATTACCGACATTTTCAATGTTTTAGAATTTGGCACGTTGGGGGCGATGCTGGAGTCAAAATTGTAGCCAAAAACGTTTTGCATATTTTAAAAGTTTGTTGCTGGCCAAGAAAATATATGATTTATGCCTAGGAAAAAAAGTACAACCTAATTTATGGCAGAGGTTAAGACCCAACCATAACCATATTTTTCCATAAGTCCCCAGCTTTCTCCCTACGTGGTTTCAGTCCTACCATAACTAAAATATATTATTTACAAGTTATTCGATTATCAATCGAGTAAGTGAGAGATTTTGGTAAGCGCTAACATCGAGGTCGTGAGCACTGGTGAGGTATGGAGCAGCGCCGGTATGAGAGAGCGGGGGAAACGGGAGATCCCAGAGACAACCCGCCGACCAACGGCATCATCCGGCACGATATCCACATTAGAAAATCCGGAGACCGACCCTGCCGTGAATCGAACCCGGATCGCCTTGGTGGGAAGGGAATGGTCTGACCATTCGGCCACCGCGGCCCCATTACCATTCGAACATTCGTTACTATGCACAATAGAATAGACATTTTGGCGAGTTTTTACTCCTCAAATTACGTAATTTGACGTTTTCATTTAAGTGAATATTTCAATAGAAGTTAGCTCCGTTTTTCGTTGCCGTTTTCTAATACATAATTATATTATTTATATATTTTGTTCTGGATAAAATTATGAATTCCTTGAAGTAATTGCCGTAGAAATATTCCTTTTGTTTGTAATATCATAGGTGTATTTATATTTAAAATATAACATAACATATGGTATTGCGTCTTCAACAACTATGTTTATCATCCCAAACGTACTCGTTCGCGTATGGCGATTCAAAATTTAAAAATAACAGTCAGTTTTGTACAAGATAAGATGATGACACACATACAGTACATACGACACGCTACACACTGCTGCCATTGACCGTTCTACATTGTTTATTGGGCGTGGTATTAACTGTAAGTAAGTATTTGACAGGCCTAAAATGCCTTCTGTTGCAACACGTGGAACTAATAATTAAAGAATAAGTTAAGATAACTATGTACACGTACGCTACGAGCCCGGACTGGCACTGCAGTTGTAGTGACAAGTGTTATTTTCTTCTGTCCGTTGTTCTCGTTCCTGTAGTGCTAAGATTTACGAATCACGGTCGTATACAATATTTAACAATTGTTCTTAACGTCCGTAGTGGTGAATTTTGCTCGTGTTTAGGAGCGCTATCCAGCACGCTCTAGACGCCGCGACTGAGACACGGACACAGACAGATGATGAAAGCTAGACTGGCTCGTGCCTCAACAATATTATATCACCTTTATGCGCGGGCCTCGAAAATGGCTTGCAGTGTTTCGGTTGTTTGATTTTTCCTATGGCACAATTCAAGCGGTGACCCTAACTTCATTCATGTAAAATTCATAGTAAAGTCCAGCGCATGCTTCTCTATTTTCGTTTTACAACTCCTGCTGGTATATTTTACACGACAAGTAGTCTGGTTTTGGCTATTTTGAAGTGCCGAGAAACCACGTTTCTAAGTGTGATGCCTAAAAACAAAAATTATATAAGCACAGTTTTATATGTGTTTTCTTTTCTTAAATAAAGATATCGAATAACGATTGTTAGTATTCCTTAAAAAAAAATGTCATCCTAACAAGCTGCACACTGTTCATGAGTCAGTTGTGAAGGGCTCTTAAATAAATAGGCTAATAGACAACTTGGGCTTGTCTTTAGGCTAACGCTAGCAGGAAAACACATGATTAGATCAATGCCATTGATAACAGCGTACTGAGATGTGAAGGGAGAACATTATGTTATGTATTGTGGCGACCACTGAACAGGACCGCAACAAATCAGTGACTATGCGCCAATGAAATTACTTGACTGTAGGCATCGATCAAATGTCGTGCGACGTACTGTCTAATTACCAAGTCAACCGGCGCGAATACGTAATTTAGGAGTAGACTTGCAACAAAACTAATTAATCCTGCGACTTACTGAATTGTGTTATTTATGTGTGAGGGAAGGATTGTTGATATTATAGGTTTTAGAGGATTAATTTGAGTGAGGTTTTGTTCAATAATACTGTATCTCCACAAGCTTCCTGGGTTGTCTACAATGTGTTGGTCCATAAGAAGTACCCAGGGAGATCATTAGCGAACCCGCTAACATGAAACATAAGATAACAATTTGAAAGAAAAAAATATATATATATCGCAGTATAGGTCGATGAATTTTAATGACGGGGATGTTTGGCAAGTAGATCAAAAGATACAACAACTTTTAAGCACACATAACTGTCGTAGCTGACAGTCTTCTTGATATTCACATATAATTGGTCAAGGGACAACCGCACCTGACAAGTTTTGCCTGTTGTGCAGACTTGGATGTCAGCTGCAGAGGCACGCGACACTTAATGTCGGGTGTACATATCGCTGGGCAAGGTGCGGCGTGACGGGCCCCAGGGGCAAGAGAGATGCGATGAAGCGATAGAAAACACCGGTAGTGTCAATAGCTGGTTCTGGGTAGAGGAAGGGTTGTATGGGAGGGGATTGGGGACACGCGACCTATCAGATGATGAAGCCTTGTCAGCTCTGGCTATCGTGTACAGCCGGGAGGGAGGGGAGAGTCATCTCGTTGATCGCCCTACACGACCAGATCCCAGTTTACATAAACAGATTACGCGAAAGCCAGTGGGGCTGCTTCCAATAACACGTGTTGCCTAGCCTGGAGGAGAAAGAGGGTTAGGTTGTGGAAAGAGCTCCCTTCGACGGACAACATTGGCCAGTGAATGTATTCTAGTGAACTGTTGCACAACATAGTTGCTTGTCCGGCACTGTACACTCTAGGTGCGCGCAATAGAAGTAAGCGCGGCCAAACAATATTTTGCGTGTTCAGTAACGTACAGGCAATCGTTAAGAAAAATGCCACGTAAACATCAAACAGCTGAAAAATAAAAAGGGAAAAAATAACTGAAATTTAAAATATGTAATCCCTAAAACAAAAGTACCAACAATATACAGGAACAAAAAATTTTTCGCGAGAAAATGTTTAAATAAAATTATTTTTATGCATATGGACAATTGCAATCGGGATTGTTAGACACGCCCTGAAGTTAGTCCTGCCGAATAAAAAACACTGAATCAAGGAACGAACTGAATGCTACTTGGTCTAGTGTCAAACTGATCTATCAATGGACCAGCATCTATTGTGCGAACTGCTAAGCTGGAGTGTACACAGGGCTGTGAATTCTAGCACTCCGATCATTCAACCTCCGTTACTGTCACTAGCTATAGGTAAAAAACCGGAAATTACGCGAATGTATTTTAGGAGAAGTTGTAAGTTGAATCTGCATACGTGTAAGGTACTTTCCAGCTAGGAAAGAGTTTATAAAACACTTGACTGTGAATCAATGACAGAAGTTTACAAAAAAAACCCTCTAAATCTCGCTTTATCCACTCACTGGATGCTCATTCAAAGAATTTACTATATATGAGAACAAACAGTAAGCCTATACATGACGGTGGAATCCAAACGACAAGTGGAAGAAATCGGCCAATTTCTATGCCTTTAGCTGTAGGTTATATCCAAATAATTGATTATAATAACTAAGTATATGGGGTGCAGAAACTGTTTAGTGTTTCTGAAAAATATGTAATGATACTAGTGAGATAAAAGTGGTATATAACAGCCTACTTTGGGACAAGGGAATAGTGGATAGGATCCCAGGAACTGAACATTGCCGATTTCGTTCGGGTATGTTCGGGTCGGACGCCATCTTGAATGGCATCATGCCTGTTATCTTGGATGACGTCACAATACACTGACATTGACCAAATGTACAAAATTAACAAAAAGTTCCAAAAATCGGAAAAATCCAACAATTTACAATCATTTTCCAAAAAAATCTAAACATTTATATCAGCCATTTTCATTTAACATGCATGTAGACACCATCTTGTTTCCAGCTGCCATTTTGTTTACGATTTTTATTGTCAATTATTTAGTTAAATTTAGACAGTCATCCTGGAGAGTTTCCTCCGAGACTTCCAAAATGTTTCAAATTTTCATTAAAATAAAACTCCGCTCATATTTCATTATTAACATATTAATTCAGATGTATTATTTAGTGACAAGACAGTTATAGCATGTATTTAGACGTTCTATGGACACTATGCAGATTAAATGCATTTAGAGCAAATTTCAATACGGAGTCAACACAGTCAACTTTTGAGATAAGGTGAATTGGCTTGATGAGCTCAACGTTTGTCGGCAGTGAGATCACAAGAAACAGAACAAATATTTCAGACAGGAAAGTGGGAGAGTACTTGTGTAATGAGGGATATTTTAGAACTTGCCTGAAATTATTTCGGAAAACCTTATTAAAGCAGTAAAATCGGATTTGAAACTCAAAACCGGGTCTTACTGAATAAAACCGCTTCATCGCGAATCTCTCTACGGATTGATGCCTATAAATACACGGTGAGTAAAGTGAAGAAACGATGGTCATAAATAAATACTAACTGATGTTATTAAAATTTAGTCACCCAGTGGGTAGGAGCGTTATTGTGGTAGAAAAAAACTATTAGATTCTTGCAGTCAATCGTTGTGTGAGTGTGTACGTATGTATGTGTGTATATAAATACATACATACATAAGTACTCTGTACACAATACGGACAAAGTTTGTTTATTATTATTTGCATGGTTTGTACGTGCTTGGAATTTAATTGCACGCTCAAATGAATTTGTAGTTGTTCACAGACACAGGAGTGCAAACTGCATATTACACAGAAGCGAAAATATTATATAAATCTTGTGTTAACGTTCTGTATACCTTCATACAGACATATCGGGCTTGAATACAAAATAGTACGCTGCCCGTGCAAATTATATTCAACAGAAAATGTCAATTATTTCGTATTTTCAATTTTGTTTTCCGTCATTCGGCCTGGTTTCTAGACATAGGTTGCAAGGCAATATTTTCTTTTTCTGATAGCGATCAACGTGGTGAGATTTTTGTTCTAACAGTTCAGTACCATTCTTCATAACTTATACATTCGTAATTCTGTCTCTTCGACGTTCTAGAGTTACTAGTTGTTTTGTTCGGGAAAAAGGTTTTTTTATAGAGTTCACGATTTTGGATTACCCAAGTTAACTTGTCAACCTGGATTGAAACTTTTGTCATTTACGTGTTTAAGTACTTGTTCTCGTGTCGTTCACTCCGTGTTGACTTCTGTCAAGTAGCGACCAGTTGGGGATTCTCTTCGGAAGGCAATATTTGAAGGCGTACAAGGAAGAGCCTAGAAGCGGGTTAGCGGATTGTCGGGAGCGATGGACGGCACTCCTCCGTGGGCGGACGAGACCCTCCCGTAACTACGTGCCGTTACGTTGTTTTCCTCACGTGAGGTGGAAGACAGAGGGGGTCAGCAGGGTCAGTGAGTGACCAGTCGAGTTGCTCACCGCCTCTTCATAGTCTTCGGGGACCATGCTAACTGCGACCAGTCACCCGCCCGTATGACCCACGTATTGAAGACAAATGACGTGGCGGCTCATCTGATACGGGTCAACTCAACCGCTTATTGGCTCCTGGAGACTGTTGGTACCAACCCCGTGTCTGTTCGGCTGCTGCGTGTTACGACAGGTTTCCTATTGGCTTGGCTGTTTTATAGCAGGACAGCCGACTTACTCTGATTAGCGGTTAGGGTTTCCGCCATGTTGCTGGCCAGCAAACCCGTACTGCTGGCTGTGTGAATGAGTTTCTTGTCCTACCAAATATTTCACTTCTGTATCCCTAAATATTTGACCTGCTCAGTCTTCACACTGTCCTTTAGCCATCATACAGTCACGATATTTAGAGGCCACAGGCAGTAAGAAATTGTTTGATGAAATGCTACTTTTCAAACTGCTCCACATTAGAGTTGCATTTACGAGTGGGGTCACTATCCAACTATTAACAGAATCACACCTTGAGGAATCTGAACCGACAGAAAATCTGTAATAAACAATTTCGTGCTGCTACCTAATCAACCACATTGACATCAGAGTCGTAAAAGACTTCTAGACAACTTTACACAAAGGCAGGAAACAGTAGAGGAAACGGCCCTGACCTTTGTAAAGGATTAACCTGAAGCGGTTTCGGGAATCTGTGGATAACCTGAAGCCAGGATTGTCGGAGCCGGGAATCAAACCAGGGTCCTCCCGAGTGCGAGTTCAACGTGTTAATAATACGACACCTCACTCGGTACCTTGCATTAAACAGTATCATCTAATGAACAAGTACCTTAGAATATGTTGTACACAGGACTATGCAGGCCAGTGGGTACGCCATTGACGTAGCGAACTATCGTGTCTGGAATGATGTTACTACAACCATAGGAACATCGCGAGGAATGCTCGTGTCAGCGTCAGTGGCGGTTTGTGGGTTGTTGCCAGGTTGACAAGAACCGTCCAGGGTTGTGTGCTAGCTACAGCCACTGACACGCTGGTCTGCAGGCGCCGCTTATTACTGACTAGTCATTAAAGTATCAGTAGTCAGTAAAAATGCGTGGCCATTAGCATTCGTCAAGAGTGTATATTCTAGCCTAATGCAGTCCTTCCTGACAACAACCCACGAGACGCCACTGTCTAGCGTACATTATAAAACTGTTAGCCCTATGCCTGGTTTTATCGGACAACAAATGTATGGAATAATTCAGCAGTTTACTGATGAATGCAACTACATGTTTGGCAATAAGATTTTTGCAATATTTTGTTGCAATGACTTACTTGTCTATCTTCAGCTCTGCTTAACGGTTATTTGCAGAGTGTATTTGTTCAGACAGGTTTGGCATTTACCTGCACCAATTAGAATAAATATACTGTGACACTATACGTAAGTGATTTTCCAGTAGAAGCTTCCTTCCCCAAGACAAATGAGGATTTAAACATCCATTCACTCACTGAACATAAATCAGAACAACAGATGTACACAAGGCAATGAAACCAAATTGCGCAAAAATATTTCCGCCATTAAGTCGTGGTGTACAGATAAACGCTCAGTAGTAAACATTGACCTAATCGAACAAGGAGACGCCACCAAAGTAACATGAACGTAAAACTCGGAGCATTGAAGTCTAGCAAACCGTCAGCTTCTCTCGCGATGCTCATGTGTCACAAACATTTACGAGTACAATATACATGCACATATGTGTGTTCAAACGTGTATGATATTATCATAGCAACATTGAGGAAAACATGCTGTAAGTTTATTGCATTTGAAACAGTCTTATAAAAAGTATATTAGTCCCATAAATCCAAAATTCAAAACCACAGACTATAGTAGTAAAACTATTATTATAAGATAGTTCGAGAGTAGAAAAATATTTTATACCTAACTTGTAATCGGCGCAAAGTCTATTTATTAATGCATAGCACGGTCAAATTATCATTCGCCCAACAAAACGAGAAAATATGGACGTGCCAAATTTAATTTAAACCTAGAATATAATTGCACCTAACTTTCCAGCGAAAGCCAGATATCTCTGTTCTTGGCTAGCAATGTTTTTTTGCTACTGTATCGTCATCAAGATTAAGTATAGCGACTGCGATGTTGTTAAAATGTGTAAAGCAATTGGTTGCACAACGTGATATTATCTGAAACAATAATGCGAATTTATTACACGTATCTTCCTTTGCAATGATGTTTTTTTAATGTATAAATTAAAGCAAATATTGATGAAATAATATTATATAATTTGAATATATCTGGATAATGAGAATATCGTTGGGGTATTCCAGCTAAACGTAGGAAGTGCGGGGGGAAATATGTTGAATTTAAGTATAAATTGAATATTTAAGCATAGTGAATTTATTGTTATTCTTGTAAATTTAGGTTATCATTGAATAAATCCTGCTATAATTGCAAAAATCACCCCTATAGATAATGCATAATGGAAATGAGCTACTACATAATAAGTATCATGAAGTGTATTATCAATATATGAAGTTGATAATACGATTCCTGTTAACCCACCTGTATTAAATAGAAATACAAATCCTATGGGTCATAAACAGGAAGATCTTAAAGTTAATTTAGCTCCATATATTGTTGCTAATCCTCATAGTACCTTAATTTCTTTGGGGCTTATTCATAGTCGTTTTTGACCCGGACTAGTGCGGGATTATCGTCGGACTAATTTTTTGTCTTATTCATAGACGCGGACTATATCTAGTCCGACGTTACTTGGCGTTTATGAATAAGGTAACACTTGGTCCGGACTATAGGACCAACCCTGGACTAACTGGCACAAGATGATCTCAGGATCATCTCGGAAC
>PNEQ01017312.1:38277-66977 GCA_003012365.1 Medauroidea extradentata | reverse complement strand
TTGTATAGCAATTTTGCATTATTTAGAAAAAAAAGAGAGAATATTAAATAAATATTTAATATAATCATTTGATCTTTTCTGTTCTAAAAACATGTTATATTTTATTCTGAAGTTAGGAACACATACCAGAAAGGTTCATCAAAAGATCTAGCTTTGTTTACACTTCTTAGGTCATTAATAGTGTGGAGAACTAAGGAAAGGACCAGGGGAGTGGTGTTACGTCCAGTGTTACTGCTGTCGCTTTTCTGTGACCATGAGTTGGACACAGAAGGGTCTCAGTTGTCTCAACACATACCTACGACGATGCGATAGCGTATCAACCTTTCTTTAGAGGTCCATACTCGCACGTCTCGGCGAGGTTATGTAATGCTGTTATGAACACCTCAGCCTTTTCGCTGGGTTGCTGGACACTCGAGTAAAATTTGAATTGTACAGAAATAACATTTATACGAGGTGTAAAGTGCCTGTCAAAAGAGGCCACCAGCTCTGCATACGTCCATTCTCCCGGTAGTCGGGAAAACGTTACAACATTGTCGTCCGACTGTTCACCCAACAAGTACATCAGTAGGTCAATTTTGTCTTTGTCCTTGTTTGCAGTTTGGTCGGTGAGGTTAAGGTATCACTCGAAAGGTAACTTGCATCTAGGCCACGCGTTGGCAACAGGAAAATCGAGTGGGTCTGGCGGATTTATGTGGTGATTGCCCGGCCGCTGAACCTTTCCCATTTCTTTACCACCGTTGTCTATCTTGAATGCCTGCTTATTGCAGAAAGGGCGGTTTATATGCGATCTATTGTATGCACGCCTCAACTTATTGAAAACATTTAGCCGAATTTACCGCTGCCACCATGTTACATCGTTACATTGTATGTCTCGGTAAGGTTGTTAGTAACCAGAACTCACTAGACTACATTACTAGCGGACACATGTTGTAACTGAGCCTGACCAGCCAAGCGGCCATCTTGCCAACTACTGTCCTAGTCCCAGATACAACAGATACCTACAGTAGTGCAATATTGAGCGGGTGGAATATAACCCACACTGCACCCGCATACAAGTCATCAGTAGAAGTATTCTTCTGTAAACGTATGGACGGGTACTGTGTGATACCTTCTAATTTGGCCATTATGACAACATCAACAATTTAACGCTGTTATTTACCATCAATTCCTTGAGATAACTCTAATGCAGCTCTTGGAAGATGTTCCTCTTGTAGTAATGCATGTGTGGTTTTAGAATTATGGCGCCGCAGGACAGTTATTCTGGAATGTGCAAGCATAACTGGATACTGCGTATTCTAAACACTGGATTGGTCGAGGTGGAATCATTTTTTGGCCCACGTATACCTGTTATATGATAACTCTTGATTCGTTTGTTGGGTTATGCCGTATCGTTAGCGAACAATACAACCTTCGACAGCAAAGATTGCATGCTAACGAGAATCGCTAATGCATCTGCCTCCATCCACCAGACGCCAGGAGTTTTCGAGAGGATACGATGGTACCTTGAACGACATGACCTGTGCGTTAAAGTGGATGATCAGAAGTTTGAATAGTTCCTTCAAGGACTGTATCCCCTACTCACTGCATTCTGCAATGGTCTACTTGCATGACATTTAAAATCTATTAAAAGGAATCCACATATAAGTACAGAGAAAAATATGAAAACAATAGAAATAATATTTCGCTAAAAAAGTTTCGTTTAGCTATACCAAACATACAACATATATGAAAACTACCACCGCGGCGCTGACCAAAACAGTTCTACATCATCAACCCGTACTGCATCTTAATACTCTGGTGGTCATGTGATCACTGAAGTAAAGTAGCTTCAGGCGTAGGCGTAGGATGAGGAATGCCAAAGAATGAAGAGTAATTTAGGGGTAGTTCAATCATTAGAAATTGATACCCTTCACCAATGTGAGTTAAGAGAAGTATGGAAGGAAGGATCTGAACATTTGAAGCGATATCATGCGGGTTTAAAAAAACAGTGTCATACTCACCGAGTTCTCTCTACTTGGATGGTAGGGAATGAAGTTTGGGCGGAGTTTAATTTTTAAGTAATAAGGCAAATCAATTCGCAATTTGTGGGGCCTTTTATTATTGATCGTTTTATATCACCTGTTATGGTGGTCTTAAAGCATTGTCAAGAGGGTGATGTGATTAAAGCCCATGTGAGTCAATTACGTAGAAAACTGTAAGTGGAACACATTACCATCATGTGATTGAGAATATGATGTTGGCGATATGTTGATATTTCATTATTGGTGCTATTAATGTACACTTTTTATAACAGAGTTATGTTATGCTCAATATTGTGAATTTGGTGCATATGCAATTGGGAAAATTCCTAGAAAAAATATTTAATATTTACCTGATTCTTCCGAATTATTTGGGCACTAAATGCAGCCAGGCAAAGCAATAGCTCCGTGAATTTGTAATTTTTTAATTATTCATCTTTAAAAAAGCCATATTTTCAAACGCCACCACAAACACTGAAAAGGCGTTCTTATTGGCTAACACATTTATGACGTAGCCTCACTTGTTTTGGTTAGCCACAGCACGCCAGGCAGCAGGCACTATTGTGTATATTGGAATTTTTCGCCGACTTATTTAAAAACTGATCAAATTTAGCAAACCTGGTTACGTAAAAGTTAATTCGGGTATTTCACTCGTTGTTTGGGCATGCGTGGTTGTAGATTTGGTAATCAACACCGAAGATTTATTTCACTTGTGTAGGAATGAAAACAGCAATGTAGGCTATTAGTAGCTCTCTCATGTTTTGACGTTTTAGTTTTGAGTTTATGTAAATTTAATTTAAATTCCAGAGAGATAATAACTTACTACGAATTCATTTTAATGTTTCAGATCCGGTACATAGTCCTAAGTTTAGGTTTGAAAGATCAGCCGAACGAAGTTCACACGCGTACAAAAAGTGAACCTATCGAGCAGATATTTGGAATGTGTTTAACCAAACCTGGCACAGACTATGATCGAACATTCTCGTTGCGCGAGTCGGTAAAACAATATAGCAGAGCAATTATTTTATTAGAAGTAAATTTTTTCTCTCAGTAATTTTTTTGTTTCTCGTGAACGGCATTGAGATAGCTGTGCTGCCATCTCGGGGCAAGTTTCGCAAGATCCCGTCCACCCCTCGAATTATCGGCCAATCACAGGTGCCTTGAACTCGCATTTTGGCTAATGACGTTGCTACAGCCAGTGAAACAGCCAAAACACTACAGCTTCAGGGATTTCGTCGCAAACTGCAAGCTATTGACTTAAATTTTTAACTTAAAAGAACTTATTTATTTTATGCCAACCATGTCACGTTGTACACAATACAGCAGTGCATACGTAAAATGTATTTTCGCAGTTAACAGCAGACTATTAGGCTTCTTCTTGAAGCTTAAACCATGCGGTACGCTTTGATTTATCAGATGGTGCTAAAGTTAAGATTTTATTTCGAGTTAGTTGCATTTCATTGCTGCGCAAACGAACTACTATTCACATTTGTACTCTTCGAAGTTAAAGCCATACTATATTTTACCGCATAACTACTTTATTTAACCCAATTTCACGACTTGAACGTACGTTGCTGTATTTTGTGTGTTACGTACATTAAAATGTACAGTATCGTGACGTCACAGGCACATCAACATGGCGGTTCACGTTTTTGCCGCGCAAAACAGACTGCTCATATAAGTGTTTCTCGAGTTACACTGACGCAAATAATGAAAGTATGGTAACGTTGTTCATTAAATTAAACGCACTTGCAAATAAAAATATAATAAAAAAAATAGGAATTTTCCCTATTTGTATATACTCAATCGATTTTGTATTTGATTTGATTGAAGTGGTTTTTTAAGCAGAGTATTGTATTGTAGGGTTAGGTAGGGGGAGAGATAAGACTGCCTCCTAACCTGCTCCCTAGTGTGTGTGCGGTTTGCCGAGTGTACATTGAGAGTAGTTAAGGCAGTGTACTTGGTGGACAGTTTTAATAAGTATTGGTTCGATTCTGTAGGAGGACTTACACATTGGGACAGCACTATTGATTGTGTAAGACCCCCAGAATTGGCCACTCCGAGGACTGCCCACCAAGAAATTGCTGAGGTCTCGTGTTCAAGGACCATGCAGTTTCGAGAGGGGCGGATGAGACGGTGCTCATGTGTCGGTATTGGATGGACACGGTACGAAATTATTTTGTGGAACTTTAATATTTCTTCAGTGGTAACCCTGATGTGATAGTTGGCGTGTTGGCCGCCAGGGTGAACTTTGGAGATAGGTTGTGGTGTGCCGCGCTTGTGGAGACATTGGACGGCAGTAGGCCAGAGAGGCATATGGATGGTGGCAGGCTGGCAGTCTACCGGAGCAGTCAGCAGTAGCAGCAGTCCCAGTACAGTGCCTGGTGTCGACTGACGGTCTGTGGACACGAGTTGTATGATAACCACTAGCTGTGAAGAGCGATGGTTTTGCGCTTCGTGTCGGGTGGTGACACCCGTGAATGACTGGGTACGTGACTGTGGGGATGAAACTTAATCTACGTAGTAATACTAAGACCATTGTGCGCACATTTTCAAGGTACGACGAATACGAGTCCTATTTGGATGCTGCCCAATGAATTCCTTGGGACAGAGCATGAACGGCATCGTCTTCGGCCCGCGGTGGCCCGAAGGTATCGTGAAAACTGACTGCAGAACAGATACGAGGGTACCTCAGCGTGTTCGCGTGTGTGCGGTCCAAGACGTAAGTGACGACTCGTATATATTAGGGGGCAGGAATAGAGACTGCAAGGTAGCAGAGGTCTTTGTGTGTTATGTATGTTGAGAGCTTGTATGTAGAATGTTGTAATACACTAAGTAGATTGTTGAAATAGTTGTGTGTATTAATTTTAGTAGTACGCTTCCCTGGGAGTGAACCTTGGAGGGCTGGAATGCCCCGTGTACTACCCGAAACCAGTTAACGAGGGTGGGATGTTTGCCGCTCTCGTTACAACTAGACTGGAATTGGATATGGTTGCTTATGAAAAGATTCTTGCTCTACGACATTGATCTGGGTATTTCTACCGGATATTTCAGAAAAGATCTTTGTGTTTTAATAAAACATGATGAAATTCCAGTTTTTGAATATCGTTAATATTGGTAGCAACAGAGATTGCCTGGAAAATTTCCACAGTCAAGGAACTTGTTCTGTCTGACTGTTGACTCAACTGAAATAAGCCACAATAATTTTTTAGCAGCCCAACAAAACCTGTCAGAAATTTTCCATGTATCAGGAATAGTAGGTGCATGTGATTTGTCTGGCGCAGTAATCAACCAACCTCCGAAATTTATAACAGCTGCAAATGACGTCATAAAATCAGTTCCTAATATGAGCTAATTTTGCAAGGCCCTGAACTATCAAAACTGCAATTGATTTCTCTCAAACCTTCTATTTTTATATTTTCTGGCGATTTACAGTAGGACTAGACTTAGACGCCACACCAACTATTTCTAATCTAGGTACAGGCAAATATGGTAACTTGCTACCAGGATTCTCAATTTCTTGTATTAGTGTTTCATTTATACAACTCACTTATGCACCACTATCAAGTCATGTAGGTACAGTAATTACACAGATTTTTAAATTGATTTCTGGACAAAGAGTACCGGCAGAATTTGGTATGTATTCATCAAACTCCTTTAGTAAAAATTATCTCTCAGGATTATACAAAATAACAGCGTTCATATTAGTAACTTTACTGTCAGTTTTGTCCAGATGTAAACTTCTACTTGCTAAATTTTCTGCGCACCTATTAACTTAATTTGCCTCCTATGCCATTATTGGGGACCAGAGTTCGGAGAAAGATACCTCTGTCCCTTTTGTAACCCCCGACACAAAAAGAGGGTGTTATAAGTTTGGCGTGTGTGTATGTGTGTATATGTGTATATGTCTGTGGCATCGTAGCTCCTAAACAAATGAACAAATTTTTTGATGCAGTTTTTTTTTTGTTTGAAAGCTGACGTGACCGAGATGGTTTTTAGCTATGATTCAAGGAAATCTGTTCAGACGTTTAAATATTACCATCTCTTTTCTAGTTTATTTTTGAGTGAATGTGAACATTTCTACTGGTCTGATAGATTTGAAATGTAATATATTGTGAGTAGGTTTTTTTTTTATTTTAAATATTTGCAACTTATAGTTCTACTTGTTAGGATCCGCAACATTATCTCATGCTATTCTTGGTGAACTAAATCGTACATTTGTGTTGGGTGGAGAGGAAGGTGATGCTATACGATTCCATGGTGGTTTACGTGGAAAATATCCCTGCATCTGGGGCACAGAAAAATGTACAGTGGGTCGTGTACCTCCTGGTAGCAGTAGAACAGGTGGTAGTACTGTAGTCACGAACAGAGCTGGCTGTGTAACAGGTACATACTGACCTGGTTGCATTAGAGTGACTGGTGGCAATCTAGCAGTGACTCTGTATTTAATTTATCGAAGCCATAATTTTGTTTAGGACCTCCGTTGTTTCTCCCTTTACGCTTGTATCTGGTTTTCCTTTGGTTACTGTGCTTTTTGTTTGCCTCATGTTCGCTATAGTCGTAATCAAGCGTTATTGTAACCTGTGACCTGCTGTGTGTTAGCTTGTGTCTGGCTTGAATACAACAGTGTGTTTCTAGTATTTGGTAACCTTTCATTTTTCTATAGATTGTTATGACCTTGAAAAACGATCCAATTGGTCGAGCCATAACAGTTTAAGTCGGAAATCTGCTAAGTCGGAATAAGTACGTCCTGACCATTTTTCCTGGAATCGAAGTGTGAGTTGCGGTAAGAGAACTTCTACCAACTCGTCAGCTTCCATTGGTGCTGTGAGGAGACCTGGTCGTTCATAAACATCACTGAAGTGCTGTCATAGTGACTTACGCTTTGGATCGCACTTTTCTAGCGGTAAATTTGCTCTCATATTACCCTGAATTTTGGAATTCCAACATTGCTTCAAAAACTTGGAGTGAAAATCTTTGAAAGTAGGTGTCGTGTTGCGAACAACCTCCCGCCAGTAAAAATCAATAAATTTCAAGCTTAGGTCAAGACATCTTAGTTTTAGACAGGTTACTGGGTTTTAATTACTATGTCCAGAGTACTGCTTGGCTGGATGGTGGTTTAACGCAGCTGTTGAGTTGATAGACGATTGAGAGTGAGACGTTAGTTGATTCTGCCGGCGTTGTTTTGCACGTGTGTTAGCGAAGCATGACCTTGAACAACGTTATCATGTGCGCGCGCAGCATTTTTTGCCGCCTTTTCTCTGTCTGTATCACAGACAACACAACCTCTAATTTTCTATCACTGTTAGTGAGCTGTGATTTCATGTCTGAAATTTGTTTTTGAATTATTTCTCGAGCCTGATGATGGGCCTGTCCAGTCAAACGAAGCCTGTATTCAACATGGCCTTATAATGAGAGTAACTGTGAATTAATTACGCGGGTATACAGTCCTACTATTTAAGTGTGCGACTCGAGATTCAATATCCTGTACTTTCGATTCTATCTGAGACATTTGTACTGCAAACTTTTCGCGAGTGGATTCTACGTCGTTGCGCAATTGTACCAAAACATTTGTGTTCTCTGTGGCCATCTCAGATATACGAGTTTCGACTTTTTGTTCAAGTTCTGTTGGTGCAGTTTTCAAGAACTGAATTTGTTTATCCTACTCATTTAAACTTTCTTTCCATTTTCTGTGACAGTGTGTTTATGCTAACACTCAAATGTTAATGAACTGAATTGACTTGAGCATTGACTGAACTGACATGAGTATTAATACTAACGCTCATTTGTTGTAGTTGAGCCATGATAATATTCAACACGTTGTTCATGTCAGAACTATCGTTGCTCGTAGACAACGGGTTAGTTATCGCGGTATCGCGTCCTGACCTTCTACGACCTTCGGTGTTTGTGCGTCACCTTCGTCTCCATCTTGTAACTCGGTCGTTACAGTCATATTTCTAGATAGCTATTCAGGTAGGATCGCATCGTACAATACTTCTCTCCCTGACAATACTGATTTTATTAGTATTTGCTCTGAGGTCATCAATATCTTTTTCTAGTTCATCTGTGTCACGATAAATAAATAGAACTACCTAAAAAGCAAACTTTCCTTTCACTCTCGTTAGACATCTTCAAATGAGATAACAAACTAGCCTGTTTGGCTTAAATCTCTTGACCGCATTAAGATGGGCAGACAATCTCTGGACATAAATCAACTGTTACTATGAATAAATAGTGATAGTAAATATATATGTTAAATTAACGGGCGCCTTGTAAACTTTCAGATACGTCGCCATGATGCACTCTAAACGAAACCAACTATAACTACATTCAATACTGAAATTAATAAAATATGAGACTGGTGTTGAATATTTCTTCATTTAATACTAGCAAATTGAAGACGTTAAAAGTGCCAAAAGAAATCTGTGTTACATATCCTACACCCTTCCTTACAGTTTAGAAAATTATAAGTGATAGCTTAAATGTTAATAATTGTTGCCATTAAATTTAAACTTAAGTGCAGCACTGGGAATGATGCAAAATAGATTGCGCCGATAGTTCTGAAACTAAAAAAAGTCATTAAAACAAAAGTTTTGCTTTAGTTACCAATTAGGCCGACATATCCCGAACTCCTACAAACGGCCACTGGATAGCCAGACTTGACTGTATTAAAATAAATTAATTAAATTTCTTTGAATTCATGATCGTGTTCCGGGAATGCATTTGAAAAAAGCGGACGACTGGTGATGTGCAGAGCTTTGACAACTAACAGATTATTTGATAACTGTCATCTCACATGAGAGACTTATGTTTAGGAATAGCATTTAAAGAACGTTACACGTGTGTATACCCAGTTCAAGTTAATCACTACTCATTAGAGCATGGTCGAAAATGGCGAAAATAGACGTTTCCACGGTCTTGTTTAAGGTAGGTAAATCTTTGCGCGGAATGTTTTAAAACAATATAGGCGTATACATAAGTTAGTCTTTAACAGTCGTTATAAAATGATAGGGTCTCCACTGAAAGTCTCATACAAGCGAGAAGACTGCACTTCAGTTCGACGACTAGCGCCTAGAGGCTAGGGTGAGGCGTGACACGCGCGCTGTGTCGTCCTTATCGTGTCCGCACTTCCAGGCCTCGATACGTTCATTCAGGCGGCCGCCTTAAGGGTGTTCAAGTGGGATAAAGTCATAATAGTATATTACATGAAATATTGTTAGTTTTGTAGACGATACTTGTGAGTGCAGTTTCCTCTTACGAAACAATTTCATCTCTCATAGTTTTCTCATAACGGTGCGTCAAAGTCAAAATTTTCTTGTTACACTGCCATGAAATAGTGAAAACCAATCAATCTACTTAAATGAAATAATTCACTGTGAATTTACATCCTATGAGCTATGCAATAACACATAAAAGAACACACAATGCCATATTTTGAATTTTTTTAAATATCACAGATGTACAGAAAAAATTTGCAAAATTAAAAATTTTTTTAATATGAAAAAGTTCACGGTTTTTTATATTAATGTTTTATTACGTAGTCCATGGCATGTTATTTCCCTGTGAAATATTTCACTTACGTAAGTCAACTGATTTTCACTATTGCATGGCAGTAGAACATGCAAGTTATGACTTCGATGCACATTTATGAGGGAACTATGCGAGATAACTTTCTTTTGTAATAGGAAACTGTACTTACAAGTATCGTCTAGAAAACTAATAATATTTCATATAAATATATAATTATGATTTTATCGCACTTGAACACCCTTTACGATAGTGGCGTAGAAAGGATTTTAGTTTGGATTGGGGGGGGGGGGTGGCAACTGTCACCCCCTATTGAAGCGGGGGGTCCGGAGGTCCTCCCCCGGGAAATTTGGATTTCAAGGTGCAACATGAGACAATTTTAGCAGTTTTCCTAGTATAAATATATATATATATATATATATATATATATATATATATATATATATATATATATATATATATAATCCTAACACAGTCATGCCATGTTATCCATTGATTTTTTAAACTTATTTCTTATAATGTCATCAGTAATTTTTAAAACTGTCTTAAAGTGTATCTTAAAGGTTTATTAAGAACGTCTTTTTTATAACGATTAACGATACATATTAACTGTTATGTATTATGTGTTAGTATATCATATCGGTTCAATAGCTTTATAAAAGTCTTTTAATTTAACTTATTTTGAGAAATGCAATATTTTTTTTTAGCTTGAATGGCTAAAAGAAAATCCTACGTTATTTGTCATATGTTAAAGGAAGTTCTCGCCTAGCACATGAACTGTCATATATAACATGTCACACGTGTTTTGTTTTACACAAAACTGCCGAAATTATTGCCAACATCTTTACATATTATTATAATAAAACACAGTCCAAATATGCACATGTATTTTTAAAAAATATAGCACACATTTTAAGCATATTTGTAACACCTTCAAAATGGATGTAACTGCCTTTTGAAAACGGATGTATCGAGAAAAATAACAACGGAACTTGTAAAACAGAACCAGAACAGCATTTATTTGAGTTTAAATCTTACCTTTCACCTTTTAAGGTCACATAAATAAGTTTTCAGACATCTTACCGGCAGTTTGCTGGCAAGCCAGTCCTTGTACACCATAAGGAACAAGCTTATCGCTGACGAGAATAGTTGAACACAAGACTGCAGTGAAATCACTGCATGCCTCTTTAGTGCTCTGTTCATGAAGACGATATTATTCTTTACTAATTCACCTGCCACACCCATATTACCTACCATTAGATAAATAAGCGTGTTTGGTGAACTTGGCTTAAACGCGCACAAGTAATTTAAATTCACAACACAATGATTTTGCTGTCGGATTCTTGCATCTCGCATAAACATAAACAGAACTAAGATGAACCGAACCATTCTTTAAAAAAATTGAGTATTAATATGGATTCGTGTATTTTGTTTTGCACGAGTGAAAATCATTTACTTCTGCATTACGTTTATATGACACATGCCACAACGGCTTCCTGCGGCTGTGATATTGTTCTATCTTCTGCCTGACTTACTTCTATGCGAGTTGACAGCATAGTTGAGTTAATTTTTGTATACTAGTAAATTTCTTTTTAAAAATGTCACAATGTTTTTTTCAGACATTACATTGTAATCCAAAATTTAAAAATTCTATATAGCTTCCAACGTTAACGTGTTTAATGACACCATGTTGAAGCGTTTGTCTTCTGTCTCCCTTCTATAACTGCGATTGTATTTGTGTTTACTATTACTCAGAAATATTTTCTCTCAGAATAAATTGTCTGTTTGTAATTAACAAGATTTCCTGCCAACAAATGTCACGTGACGAAAAAACAGCATTTATTTCGTGTGCCTCAAAATTATTGTAAGATTATTATTTTCTAAAAAAATCTACAGATATAGTACTTCGTTCATGAATTTATAATCGCATAATATAAATGACACGAACTTAAAGAACAATCACAAATAAGTAGTGTGTATCTTGCAAACGTTATACACTATTTAAATCGGTAAATATAAAGCAAAACAATTCACGATAAAACACTAAGTTTCACCACAAATTAACTTAATTTTGTCCATATTTATCATTCCTCCTTAACGAGCACATGGAAATGAAACACTCGGAGTTCTTAATATAGCCAGTTGAAACTATACATATACTTGCATACTGTTTTTCCCGTACCCGTTGTTAAGATAAACATACGGTTTAAGGTACGATGAGAAAAGGATCGGTTTTAATCACCACTTCATCGTTCTGCTTAGCTTATAATGTGATTAGATAAACACCAAGACCTCGGAACGGTATAATTTTAATTAATTGGTCTTAAGGAAACGTATATTATGTATTATGTGAAATCATATTTTCGTTTTGTTAATAGTTGAAACACAAAAGGTCCTGAAAGCACTTTTTTATATTCGTGTAAGCAGTATTCTGAAGCAAAAGCATATCAATATTATGCGACATTACGTAAACAGGTCTAAGAGCTACTGAGAGACACATTTTATCCCTTCCCCCCCCTTACTGAATTCAATTTCGTAGAATTCTGAAAATACTTTTCGATGTCATTCTAGCTAAGCATATCTTACATTTTTGCACTTCTTAACTGTCGGATTTCGAACAATTCTTAATTAACTTTTTAGGAATTTCCATATTGATGTAAAAATCACTGCTATTGCTCGTCACGTACGAGCTTTATCAACGTTTCATTAAAACACTTCACACACTTTTTTTACCTTTTAAGAGGAGTCTTCACCGGTGTCATATTTCCACCTTTGACACGTGGGAACAGCGTAGCGATAAGAGCCAGTGTCCCACGCTTGACGAGAAGCATATCGCCTCTATTCGCAGCGCCAAACTGGCGTGCAAGGTTTCCCTTGTAGTATTTTTCCTACGGGACTTTAAAGAGGACGTAGTACATAATTCAACGCTAAAAGTATTAACCTATAACTGTAGGTTTCTTGAAACCAATCTGCGAAAATTATACAATAGCAATCCTAGACAATAGTTTTAGCCAACGTTTTAAACAAAATTGTTTCCAGTGTTACGAACTTCTGAGGCACAATCTCTGACGTCGGAACCTCGTGCATTTAACTGCAGCGCAAGAGATCACGCGTAACGAATTAGTAATTATGGGTACATATTTTCTCAAAAAGTTGGCAAATTCCATTGTCTAGGATTGTCATTGAGTATTTTTATCCATTTTGGCTCCAAAAAAAAGCGTAGAAATCAATTTATATTTTCAGCGTTTATTTATATATCACGCACTCTTATGGGGTATGGAAAGTTAAGGTGTCTGGCGAACGCCTGGAGTATTCAATTGTCGATAAAATCTAAACAACTAATTTTTTTTTGCCGAGGAGATATTTTATTAGCGAACGTCCATTTATATAGCACTGGGCGGTAGTATGCTTGGCTTTCGAGTAAAAAATTAAAATTGGTATTTAGAAAAATAGGGGATAGAAATACAAAATCCATAAAAATTGAAAACTGTAATTTTTATAATTTTTAATGTGACATTATACGGGATTCTATAATAACCGACAATACTCGCGTTTTGATTTCAAACTTATTTTAATATCTCTAAACCTATCGTGCAGAGATTTTCAGATAGAAAAATTATTTCAAAATTCAAATTCGAGTAGGCTATTTTTGAAAGTCGGTTAGAGTCCTGGATATTGTAGTATGAAAAATGATAAAACTTACGATTTTGAATGTTAATGGATTTTGTAATTTTTTCCCTTATTTTTCTAAATGCCAATTTTTATTTTTTACTAGAAAGCAAAGCATACTACCGTTCGTAAATAAAATGTCTACTAAGCGAAAAAAAAAAATTCATTGAAATAAGATGAGTAGTTTAGAGTTTATAGACGACTGAATATTCTAGTCGTTCGCTCGACACCTCAACTATCCATACCCCTTAATAAGTAGAACTTCTAAAAAAAACTATAAACAAATAATTTCTTAATATCTACATTTTTAGGGGAAGATACCCTTAAAACTTTATGTTTATACGACCAATCAGTTTGGATTGGGCATTGTTGAGTGGTTGAGGACGTTCTCTTAGTTTATATGTTGGTAGGCCTAATTGATGGTTCGATGGTGTCAGTTGACTTTAAAATACAACGATTGAAATTGTTGAAAAAACTTGCGTGTACGTCTAGAAGTTGAAACTGTTCTATGACTACCTACTTTAGCAGTCTTACTCACACAATTCTAGTAATCGAGATTAGTGAGTTCTTTGAGTGACATTTCACAACTCAGGCCCAATCACAAAACAAATTACGTAAGAAACTTTTCAAGACCTCATCGGCTTTACTTCTGAAAACTCATCAAGCTCAACAACTCAAATAAAATCGCACGAAATACTTTGCTGGACCGATTTCGGCAAATTTTTACATATTAAGATTTGAGGGTTATTTGACAAACTTTCATTGTATCGCGTTTGAGGCCCATTTAACAATGGTTATTTTGACCCGGCAAAGTATCTTGATTTCACTCAAAATGTTAGGTTTTGTAGTTTCACTAAAATTTTTAACCGGAGAAACAAATTTAGTTTTTTAACTCTTGACTCCCAACTATCTATTCATTCACAAAATGACCTCTGAACTAAACAATTTAATACATAGCAAGGCAAAGCTATCCCAGCAGGGTTAAAATTCCTCGATTTACGGTAGTAATTAGCAACAATTTAACTGCTCATACATCAATGAAGTAATTAATTTTAAACCTTACCGGTACTATTACACCAACATCGTCATCTTCCTTTCGATCTTGCTTCGGCACTTTGATAAAATAGGACAATTGATTACTTCCTCTTCTTTTCTGTTACATATATCAAAACTTTCGTGCAACGTAACTTCACAAAAAGTAAAATTACATTTAAAGCAGCGTAAAAACGGCTCGAAAAAGCTAATGTGGTACAGACAGTTACAGCACTTCAGAAGTGATATATTCAGCCTACAGACCGAGATTAGAGTCCTGGTCATGTGGATACCAACCTCGGCACGCTTTTCTAGTTCCTTGAAGCAAGCAGTGGTATTGCTGTTTGAAGGGTGTGGCTCAAGGGGTAGGTAGCGGGTGACAAGCCTGCAACCCTGCTGTGCCAAGAGACAGCTCTCAGAAAAAATAAAAAGGAAGACGGGAGAGAGAGAGAGAGAGGCTTTGACCCGGCAGTGAATTCTTGCAGGGTAGTACAAAATACACCTAATTCCAGCTTCCAATGGACTAGACACATTATCATTATTTTTAAGAAAAACTTACAAACCGTGTATTTGCTAACATTTTAGTAATTAAATTTCCGTAAACATTCTTAAATATATTTATGCAGCATTAGGTTTATATTTTTCAATTAGTCTTTCGATTTTGAGGGGGGGGGGGTATTGGCCACCCCTATGGATACGTCAATGCATAAGGGTGTTCAAGTGCTATAAAGTCATAATTTTATATTTATATGAAATAGTGTTTAGTAGACGATACTTATGAGAGCAGTTTACACTTACGAAACAATTTTAGCTGGCGTAGTTTTCTCATAACGGTGCGTCAAAGTCAAAATTTGCATGTTCTGCTGCCATGCAAATAGTGAAAACCAATTGACATACGTAAGTGAAATAATTCACAGTGAAATAACATACTATGGGCTATGTAGTAAAACATTTAAAAAATCTCGCGAACTGCTTTTTGTATTTTAAAAAATTTCTGAATTTGCAACTTTTTTCTGTACTTTTGCGATTTTTTTTTTAAATTCAAAATTTTACGATGTGGGATATTTTAAATGTTTTACTGCATAGCTCATGGGATGTAAGTTCACAATGAATGATTATGTTAAAGTTAATAAGTTGGTTTTCACTATTTGCATGGCAGTGTAAGAAGCAAATTTTGACTTTGACGCACCGTTATGAGAACTAATATTGTTTCGTAAGAGTAAAATGTACTCACAAGTATCGTGTAAAAAACAAACAATATTTCATATAAATGTAAAATTAGGATTTTACCGCACTTGAACACCCTTAAGAGGCTGTGTCAGTTTTTCAGGCGCATGTATGCAACCCGCATTAACCCCATACAAATCAAGGCTAATCTTACTAACTCTATAGCAATAAGAGTATTACGTAAACCAACATTGTCTTCGCCTTTTACAAGAGACAGAGTCGTTCTTATTTTCTCTGTGTTTGTCGAAGACAAGTATAAAGAATGGTTGCTACAAATTTTACAAAAGTTTATATTTTCGTATCACGTTGATAATGTAACAATTTGTTATAATTACTTGATTTTGCAGAACGCAGCGAAAAAAGAATGACTGTGTCTTTGATAAAGCGCGAAAATAATGTTGATACGTGTAATACTCATATTGCTACAGCCAAAGTGAAATTAGCCTTGATTTATATAAGGGTTAATGCAGGTTGCATACATGCGCCTGAAACACTGACACGGCCTCTTAAGAGTGTATTGTAGATAAATAAACACTGAAAATATCAATTGATTTCTACGCTTTGTTCAAAGTCTATATGGTTAAAATACTCAATGACAATCCTATATAATGGTATTAGCCAACTTTATGAGTAAATATTTATTCAAAATTACTAATTCGTTACGCGTGATCTCTTGCGCCGCAGTTAAATACACGAGTTTCCGGCGTCAGAGATTGTGCCTCAGAAGTTCGTAACACAGGAAACTATTTAGTTTAAAACGTTGGCTGAAACTATTGCCTAGGATTGCTATTGTTTAATTTTCGCAAATTTGCTTCAAGAAACCTACAGTTATAGATTAATGCTGTTAGTGTTGAATTGTGTACCACGCCCTCTTAAATACCTAGTGTAGATGTCCGACCTTATCCAGTCCAGTGTTCATTCGACCGGCATTGTAAATAAGGTACCGCCTTTCCGATACAGAGCAACACAGTCTTTGCAGCCGGCAGTGAATGTACGTCGTTCTCGGAACAGCTGCACAGTAATGGCGGACAGAGTACGCAACGTTCATGTCTGCGTATTCTGGGAACGTGTACGCAACCTTGCTGCTCGGTGACGCAAAGACACGTGAATGAGGCTCGTGTCTGGATACCGAGACTGGGTAGACGTCACGTCCCATCATGTGGCCGCACTGACGTAATGCACAGACTACTTGGTCTCGTACCAACATGATACGTACACGTCATTGCTCTTAGCCTCAGCGAGGATGGGACGAACAACTGCTTTAAAGTGGTTGTAGTTGGGGAATGGTACGTTTCCGGACACGTCAGCACAAAATCTGCTCCTTCACCTCTATATGTAGGTTTCCAAACATACCGTGTAGATAAATTATTTTCATTTGATGATTTTGTCTCTGGTATGGTATGTAACGAGGAAAACGTATAAAAAATCTAAATATCACATTTTTTACTACAGATGCCACTGATTTACAACACGTTCACAAACACATACAGGAGTTACATAGCCACATATACAAACATAATTATATATAAACACACATAAAACAAAGTTATAACTCAAGAACGTCTGGATCGACTTCTGATATTTTGGATTCGACTCCGCCCCGAATAGCAGAATAACTATTAAAATTTCGGAAAAATTCACGGAAAAATGTCGGGGGGTCGCAGGTCCCAGAAACATAAAGAGTGCCGAAGGCCCGGCTTACAAGGCGTAAGTGCGACGGTGAGGGCCGAACGCCCGAACCGAGGCGTACCACGTCAACTTCCAATGTGTTTCAAATGTGGCGTCATTTCGAAGGTTCAATTATACGCGAGCCAAGTCGCGGGTAATAGCTAGCGTACATATAATTACATAATTCACACTCTTTCATGCTTCTGGTATTTTGAAGCCCGCTTCAAGTATCCATAAATTAGCGTCATCAACACTTGATTTTGATAAACGCTCAGACGTCACGTAATGTTCTGTGTTTATTAAATTAATTGTAAATTTGAGTGTTCTATACTTAGAAACAACACACAAAAATCTGCGTGTTATGAAGACAAAATGTTGCTAAGAATATAACATTTTAAGTTTAGTTTTGTATCCAAACTCTGTAGTCAAAATATACATGAAGTAAGCGGGTTGTGTGCCCAGTGCGGGGTTATGGTGTACCCCCGACGCAAACTTGATCAATGAAGCAATTAGCTTTCCTTTCGCCTTCAAGTTAGCGTTTCAATTTCCTCGAGCAATTTTATATGACAATATTTTTCAGACGTTATAGTTTCCTTCGCCTCAATTCTTTCCTTCAAAATGAAGTGACGTCAGAAGTTTTGCATCGACGGTAAAGGGCAGTTGGTTACACTTTAAACAGAAAATTTAAATTTTTGCTGCGAAAACAGGAAAAGTTTTGCATTTTCTTCCGAATGTGTATATTTGTTCTATATTTTGTCTGTTGCAGGGTAAGCTGATAGCACACATAAACACGAGAAATACAGAGAAACGCGTTTCCAAATATTAATTGAATAATTTGTGTAGTAGATTAAATGCTCGTTGGTGTAAACCAACAATTATTAAAGATTTTAATACACAAAATCTGTCTTGCGCTTTTTATTCAGTTGGTTATGTATTAGCCATCGAAGCATCCGAAAATGACTCGTAGGAAAAATTTTTACTTGTGTAATGTCAGTTTGATAATATTTCTAAAGTCGGTTATAAAAATTACATATTTTGCGAAGTGATTAAATTTTCGTTAGTGTTATGAACGACGGTAGTTATGAACACAGTAAATCAGTGAAAATTATGTATAACAAAACGTGTCGAATATGTATTTGGCATATATATATATATATATATATATATATATATATATATATATATATATATATATATACACACACACACACACTTGTACTATACATTTCTTGATTATATGCAGGTAGTTGCCGTAGCTATAGCGAAATACTAGAAAATATCTGATCGTATGAAATTCGTAAGGAATAATAATAAAGTGTTTCAAGTTTAAGCAAAAACTTTTCATGTGGGCAATTCCCATGAGTTCTTTTGGGCTAGAGGTCTGATAATTAGAAATAAAAGAGTTAAATTAAGTACTGGGTTTAATAGCTCACAAAACTACGAAATACACAAAACAGTAATCAACTATAACTCTCACAACACAATTAGTTATGCACAAAATAAGTACTATGCCACAGAACGTTAATTAACTTAGACAATTAAAGCACAAGAATATTTACCATTAATCAATTAAAGACTACAAATCACAATAAAAATTCAGTCATATATCCAATCAACAGTCTCTCAAATAATCCGCAGTCAGTGGTGATAAATCGCCGTGTGCTGCGCAGCACCCCGAGTGCAACGCTGTCCTCACTCTTGAGGTTTTCGGTTCGACTCCCGTCGCGCACCTCCTCTTCGTTCGTCAGCCCGCCTCAGCAGTCCTCTTGTTTCGCCCAACACTGCTCCGAAGGTAGCTGCCTACCGCCTCACAGTAGACTCTGACGTCACCAAGATGTCTTCACCAGTCTCACTCCACAAGCATAGCACCTTCCTCTAGCACGACCAATAGCGAACTGTCCCCGAATTTGTCGATTCAACACTTATATATTCAGCGAAACAGTAGGGGAATCGCCGCATTACAGGGGTCTAAAAATAGACATTTCATCATATTTCTGACGTGACTTGAGTCTCGTAGGCCGCTTCGTAGGGTAAAAGCGCAGTTGGGACAGGTATCTATGACGTAGTTTCGGCGTGTCTTCCATCACGTAGCCGCCCGGCTGGTTAGTCATGGGCTAGCCCACCAAGTATTACGAAACAGCTGCCGACCACCGGCCCCCAGGTACATGGCACGTAACAATATGTTTTTGTTGAAAATATTAAAAAATATCTGTAAAACGTAGCATTAGGCAACTACAGCCGGAACATATTGTCTTGAGTAAAAAAAAATATGTACTAATTTGTTAACGGAAGTAATAAACCAAAGGTTCCACAGGTCTTAGTCTGCTACTGCAATACGTATTTCGCAAAGGAGCAAATATGTGACATAGTTGTGTTTTGTATCATTACTAGGCTATCTCAAAGGAAAATTGCTTGACTGGTTGTTTGAAATTTGATGCCATTCGCCTACTGAAAGTCAAACTGTAAAACTGAAATTCCTGCGTATACAGTAAATGCACGATAATAGATTGCTTCCCTCCCTCGTTGCATAGATGTAATATATAATATATAAAAATAATAGTAAACATTCACAATTGGACTGTCGCCCTGTGGTGAGATCATTCCTTCCTATCCCTCTAGAGACCAACCTCTCCAAATACTTCCTGAGCTGGCCCTTAAGGGCACAGTCTACAGCAATTTTCGTCACCATGTTTTTATTTTTTATTTGTATGAGATGTTTTATTTCTTGTTTTATACACAAAATGTGACTTCCTCTTACGGATTTTTTTTTTATCTCGCATAGTTTTCGCGTAATGGTTTGTTCAAGTCAACATTTGCATGTTTCCGTTTTAAGAACGACACTAAAACCAACTCACTCACCAAATTGAAAAATTTCACAGTACGTAAAGACATCACATGCTACAATTTCAGGTACATTAAAACAAAGAATAAAAACATTTTGTATTTAAATAAAAATTTTGAAATTTAAAATAAAAATTTAAAAAATGCAATAATGTTTTTAAAAATACAAATATATCTTATTTTGTGGTTTAACATAGCGGTACTTGTAGTCTACAACATCGTTATTCACTGTGGATATTTTCAGTTTGGTAAGTGAGTTGGTTTTAATGTCGTCCTTAAAACGGAAACGTGCAAATTTTGGCTTTATCGAGCCATTACGAGAAAAATATGAGATATAAAAAAATTCTATAAAAGCAAAATTTACTCAAATTTAATGTCTAAAACAAGGGGAGAAAATATGGTACAATTATAAAAATTAAATCATTGTGATGAAAATTGTTCTAGACTGTACCCTTAAAGTCATAAGTCATCCTGAAAACAACATTCTACTTCCTCACCGAACTTACGAGCATAGACCGCCTCCCTTGTCACCACAAGCTCATACAAGGATGTGTTCATCTGTGATGTCAAGTTTTGTAGACTAACCGTGATGTCATAGATAACCTTGTTTTGTGTATAACCATGTCTTTGTCTCAGTACAGAAAGATGGGGTGCATGACCAATGTTGATGGCGTATCTCTATGCGTAACAGAATTGAACGGTGCCATATTGCTGCCCGCAAAAAAAAAAAAATGTCCTATACCAAATTGTTTTGTTAAAAAAAAAATAAAAAATATTAAGCTCATCCTCGCTAAAGTGCACAATTACCTATCTTCGGCTGTAATATGTCAGCGTTCAATTTTGTCACGAAACAAAAGAGCAGAGTCCAGAGTAGTAGTCTAATTCTTTTATAATGCCATGGGGGATTCAGGACACGTGGGGTGACTTGGAACATATTTGCACAGTGTATATTTTCTATTTGTATAAACTGTGAGTGAATACTAATTTAATTTCATGTCGACATTCATATTTTGGGACACATCTCCTGTAAATATACAGGTTGTTGCAAAATTATATGTCAATATTCTAGGGAAACAATCCTCTTGTGTAGAGGAACAAAAAGTGTTGTATGAACATAGGTCCAAAAACGCACGGTTTCTGCGCTACAGTTGGCAATACATGACGTATGGTTGATAGCGCGCTGGCAGGATCATGTTGCTGTGTAACAGTTGTTCCTACTGTCTGTGTGTTAGTGGCGTAGTGTGTGGCATAGTAACATGTTATGTACTGCTGTAATGATGCCCCACTGTAACATGATCCTACCCGCACGCTGTCAACCATATGTCATGTGTTGCCAACTGTAGCGCGGAAACGGTGCGTTTTTGGACGTATATTCACATAACACTTTTGGTTCCTCTGCACGTGAGGGTTGCTTCCCTAGAATATTGGCATGGAATTTTGCAACATCCTGTATTTTCTCAATGCTGCCATATATATGGGGAAGTATTTGTGTTTTATTACTCAAGTCATCCGTATGTCCCGTGTCACGCCACACTGCGACAATTGCCTGCCCTGGCCGCTGAGTAGTGTGCACAGCTTCGGTCAACACACGCTTAAGGAGCGCCCACACGGGATCCTTCAATTCAGTTCATTTCCGTTCAGTTTCCATCAGTCAATTTCAGTCATGCAGGCGCGTACTGCATCCGTCCGCTTTCAGTTGGGAATTCATGATCCCATTCAAAACATTACCCCGCTATTGAGAGAGTACCTTCCGTCTTCAGTCTGTTTTGATGGTTGGGGCAAACTCGACTGAACGGAAAGTGAGGGAGACGTGCGGAACAGAACTGAACGGATGCAGTGCGTGGCGTGCCGTCTGTTAACATAAACGGCACTGTCAGTCCAGGACTGAACTAGACTGAGCTGAACGGATCCAGTGTTCAAAAACTGCTCAACGAAAGTGACATCCGCTTAGTAATACCATTCAAAGAATGTTACACTTATGTATAGGTGCCATTTCTAGCTCTACCATTAATTTTTAACGCTTATTTTGCCGTGGCAGAAAATGGCGAAAATGAGGTTTTTGCGGTGCTTTTTAGACATGATAATCTTGGTTTAGAATATTAAAAAGTATAGATGGGTAAATCACAACTTTATCTCAACTATTACGTCAAAATGATAGAGTCACCTCTGAATATTTCAGAGGAGAGTTATTGGCGAGAAGACTGCACGCTAGTTTAGAGACTCGTGAGTTGTATCGTTCTTAGGCCGTTTCTCAATTCACACAAAGAGTGCTCTTTCATGCTCTCTCTCTCGCAGATACGTCGCAACTACGTCAGAGAGAGCACTCTCTGCCTGTCTCAATTGTTAGCCGAGAGTATGAATGAGCGAGAGAACGAAATTGTATACTCACTCTCGCTCTTGTGTGCTCTCTGATGTACGCCATCTTGATAACAACTATGGTTTGAGGTTAGTGAAGAAACATGCGTCATGTATTCCCAATATTTTAATATTTATACATAAATAATTTTTTCCAATAAACAGTTACTTATGGCGAGAAATTCAGTTAACATTTTTGGCCCTAACATGCGTTTAAATACACAAAATAAATTCTTTTGGCATCGCCTAGAAATTTCTATTCTCCGCTTGAAATACGACGCTGGTAAGTTTAGAAATTATTATTTGAATCACCTACTAATATATTTAATATGTTTATACCTTGTATTAATAAAATTTCCGCACTTGTTACCTTTTGTTATGATTACCAAGAACCTCGCTTGGAGCATGGGCTAGTGACGACGGCAGTGCAATAAGGTCCGTAGTTACACAAGACAAGGGCCTCAGCGATTCTCCCCACCGGCACTGAAATGTGGTAATATAATGCAAAGTATCGGGGGAATCGGGGTCTGTCACCTTCAAGCCTTCCAGCCGTCACCAGCTCGCCAGGATGGTCCTGGGTCGAGACCCACGACGTGCCACCGTCCGTCGATAACCAACCTTCCATCATCAGCCTCCGGCACATCATGTTACGGTTATCTAAAATATTTAATATAACTTCGTAATATTTCTGTAATATAAACTATGTAGAGTAAAGCACCGTAATTACAATAACATATATAATTTAACCGTAACCCTCACTCTTAACTTAACAACTTAACTAGTTTCAGTGTAGAGTGCCTACCTCTGACTACAGCCACCCAACAACACTTTAACTTATGTGTAAAACTGATTAAATAGCAGTTACACAACAATGGTGGGGGCGCCTTAAAGCTCCTCACCTCTTGCAGTCTCTTGTTTACAAATACGAGATAGCATTGTCCCAATTGGAGAGAGCGAGAGCACCAGAAAATGAACAAGAGCTCTCTCTCTCTCTCTCTCTCTTGTTATGCGAAATAGAACACTCTTAACAGTGTACTCTTCAAATTGAGATACGGCCTTACCTCCCGCACTTCTTGGACTTCCACCCAGGCCGCCGCCAAGACCTCGTATGCCCCCGGAAGTTGTGCTGTAGCGAGATCGGAAGCCGAAGATTCCATAACTCACTGGGTGCTTGTAAAATAAAATGCACCCCGACAGACTAGTTTCAAATCACTGAAACGGACGGTGCGGCCACTTTAATGAGGTTACCTGAAATTTTTCTTCCTTTTCCTGTTTCTTGTTTGTTGGTTATTTAACCTTTTATTAACTTATTTCTCTGATTTAAGATAAATCCTTATGGGAAATTTCCTTCGTTTTGTTTGTGTCAGCTACAGCCAACTCAGTTGATTTTTTTTTTCTTTCTTGTCTCGTTCTCAGTTTTTTTCGGACAACTGTGCTGCTGCAATAGGGTGTGTCTAGAACAATTTGTTTCATCATACATTCTCATTACAAAAAATTATTATATATATATATATATATATATATATATATATATATATATACACACACACACACACACACACACACACACACACACACACACACTAGCTGTCCCGTTGCGGCTTCGCCCGAGTGTACTATAGAAAATAGTAACTAACTTTTAATTACCTATTTAATTGATGGTGTTATTACATTCTCTCTATATATCTTTACCTATTAAAAATGAGATGTCTGCTGAGCAATTCTCTAATCTTCTACTGAAAATTGACGATAGGTGCAATCCCGAATATGATAGATTACCATACCTGCAAGCATAGGAAGAGTAGTAATGAAAATTGCTGATCTCTTAGAAAATGTATATCCTGATATATCCTACATTAGTGAGAAGCCCATTGACTGGTTATGCGAACGTGCAATTCTGACCCCAAAGAACAACAGGGCCGATGAAATTAATGATGACATATTGTTAAAAAATAAAAACATCGATCAGCACACCAAGTTAGAAGTACTAATGAAACAGGAAACATCCCCAACTATGTTCGAAAGCAAAACAAATATTAAGCTGGTTGTTAAATAATACAACAAATACAAACAGCTTTATCCAGTCCATTTCGCTGAGCGTACTTTAATTGCAGAACGTTTTTATATCATCTTTATTTCTCTATGATATTCAATAACTGTATTTTGTAGAGCAAAAAACATCGATAGCAACTTTTGAGTTATTTCTCCGTGGTCCATATTCACCCGTAACTGTCAAATTTCGAAAAATCCTGAGTTATGTTTTTAGATATTTACGTAATCTTCATTTTAAAGCAAACACCACCTCGATATCGCAAATGGTTTGAGAGATACGGATGATTACTTGGAAACACGTTTTATATCTATACCAGCTTTCAAGGAAGAATTTCGAAAAATCCTAAAACTACTTTTTGGACATTTACATGAGCACCATTCTGATGCAAAGATCACCTCAATATATTAGGTGGTTTAAGAGAAACAGAGGTTTTATTGAAAACACATTTAACGTATTTTCACCACCTTAATTCCCGAATTTCGAAAAAAAATTAAAAAATTATGAAATATGCATTTGCTTATGCAATGTTTTGAAGTAAAAATATTAACAATATGTCGTCAGATTAAAGAGTTATCGAGAATTTTTCGAAAACACGATTTGCCCATTTTCAACCCTTTACGTTTCGATTTTCGAAAAATCCTTCCTTAGTGGGTACCTACGTTGAAAATTTAACGCTTCTAGGTTCAGCGGTTTGGGCTGTGCGTTGATAAGTGAGTGGGGCACTTTATTATATATAAATAATTAAATAAAAGTATATATATAAGCAGAAGCAGTCCCCCGCGGCTTTGTTCGCGAGTATCATTCATAACTGATAATCTTTACATTAGCTGAAAAAAGTATGACAAACCTGAAAGTTGAGCTAACTCTGCAGCAGAATAAGTAGCTATAGCTGTCCATGCAGAAAGTAGTCTTAAGTTTGTCCCTGCCACTAACAGCGACTTCACCCGGGCCTTATTTATAGCACTGCAAAGTTGTGGATGTGGAGTAGTTATAAACTCTAAAATGTAAGAGGTTAATCGAATGAAAAACGTCTGATTTATCCTGTGAATAACTATTGGTGACGGTGCGCTCTATTACATATGTTCAAAATATTCACTTAAAGTTTAATGCCATTAGAAAGTTTTGGTGGGAAAAGGTTTCGCGGAAACGTATTTGGTGCTCCAACTTTGGGATTACTGAGATAATATATTATGTGAGATGATGTTGTCGAGGGACCTAAGTGGAAAGTGAGCTGCATAATCCATTTTACCCTCTAAACGACTACGTGCAAATTGCACTAATTGGATCTGCTTTGCAATTTTATTGCGTCAGAGTTTAACGTTCGCACGCAACTTAACGGAATTCGAGCCCAAAACCTCCTGGAATGTAGACCTGAGCTACAAACAACTGCGTCACATAACGCCGAAATAATTCATTAAAAACAAATTTAACTTAAAAAATAAAATATTCGTATACTGGGCTCACAGAGATTGTACAATACCACGTCTTGATATGTTTCTGTAGCGTTAACTGCTGTATAATATATTTCTCGCTGGTCGTATTTGCTTTTCAGATCGTCTGCCTTGAAAACTCACAAATTTGTTTTAATCTTAACAATCAAGTTATCCCTCCGTTTTTCGATCATTTCCGTAATCATCATCATGAAGCAAAAATTAACTGTATATCCCGACGGGTTCGATATACGTCGAGGATTTATCTAAAACACATTCAAGGTCTTTTCACCACCTAAGAGAGTGAATTTCGCAAATCCCTTAAATCACGTTTTATATTACTTTACTGGTGTCTCTTGAACGTGAAAAACACGACAATAGCCCGCTTGGTTCAAGATATATAGACGTTTAATTGAAAACACTATTCACCATGTTTCACCCCTTTTCACCTCCTTAGGTGTCGAATTTCGAAAATTCCTGAAATTGCTTTTCAGGTATTTGAGTAAGCATCAATCTTAAACAAAAATCACCTCGCTATATAAAAATCAATGGAATCTATGTATATCGATTGTGAATCGAAAACGCATTTTACCCCTTATTTAACCTATTTAGAATCGAAAACGGAAAATATATTTTAATGGTACTTGGAATATTTACAAAAGCATCAATTTAAAGCAAAGAGCTCTTCGATATCTCGATTGGTTCGTTATATATGGAGGGATAATCGAAAACACATTTCACGTACTTCACCCCCTTAATTAAAGAATTTAGAAACGTCCTGGAGGCCTGTCGTAGACATTTTTATACATAACCAATTAAAGTAAAAATCACGACGATAGCCAATTGTGTTTCGAAGATATAGACTATTCATATATAACACATTTTGCCCCTTTTTGCTGCTTGGGGGTCGAATTTCAAAGAATCCTAAAAACTACTTTTTGTGTATTTACGTAAGCAATATTTTGGAGTGAATACCAATTCTTTGTACCGAAGGATTCGATAGATATTGATATTTAATTGGAGATAAATTTAAGGTCTTTTCGCGCCCATAAATGCTGAATTTCGAAAAATCCTTAAATGGGCCAATATGCATTTTTATGAGTGTCCTATTAGGTAAAAATCACGATGATAGGCCGTCGGGTTCGAGCTCTATCGACGTTCATTTCACCCCTTTTCACCCCCCCTTAATTATCAAATTTCGAAAAATCTATTCTTAGTGGGTGCCTACGGGCCAGGGGAAGCTTCCTTCAAAGTTTCATGGTGCTAGCTCCAGCGGTTTGGGCTGTGCGTTGATGAATGAGTGAGTGAGTGAGTGTGTGTGACAGGATACTTCATTTTATATGTATACTAGTTGTCCCGTTGCGTCGCCCGCGTGTACTATAGAAAAGAGTAACTAACTTTTAGTGATACTATATTCTATATTATACTATATTCACTGTTTATCTTTAAAACATCAAATACAAACAGATTTGTCCAGTCCACTGCGCTAAGCGTGCTTTAATTGCAGAACTTCTTTTTTAATTCATCTTTATTTCTCTATAAAACAGCTGCCCGGCTGCGGCTTCCACCGCAAAACAGCTGCCCGGCATTTAACAGCTAGCGTACTCAATAACAGTGTAAAGAGCGCGCGCAATACGCTTGTATGATGTCATGTAATTCCCATCGCAAAGTCTTGCACGGGATACGAACCCGTAAACCCACCCCTCGCAAATTAGATAAAAACAATCCTTGATGCGGATTATATATATCATGCTAAAATTTCAGCTCGATCGGTGCAGAACTTTTGAGTTTTTGAAGCGTACACAAACCAACATAACATTTATATATATATATATATATATATATATATATATATATATATAGAGAGAGATTACTCTAACCCTCTTCAACGTATTTCACGGACTGCTAGGAAGTCCCCTTAAAGTTTATATTTTTCACCCTTAAAGGGTGTGAAATAATTATTTTACCATTCGTATACATAGCAAATTGACGTGGAAATCTCTGTAATAGCCCGTTGGGTTCAATAGCTATGTAGACCATATTTAAAAATTAAATTTTCCTCTTTAACTCTCTTCCAAATCCGAATTTAAAAAAATAAAGCCTGAATATATGTTTTGCGTCCATCTGCAACAAAATTAGTACATATGAAATTAAATTAGCCTAATTAAATAACATTTACCCCCCCCCCCGCAACTCCACAGACTTAACTACAAATTATTCAAGACAGGCCATGAGAGTTATTTCGCGTGTAGAGGCTATAGTCCAAAGAGGTTTAACTATAATCAAGAAATAAAAAGGAAACAAATTTTGAACTCTTTCAGGTGTTACGAAAGATTATTCTTAAACACGTTTTATTTTTTATAGGCTTTCAAGGACGAATTTTGAAAAATCCTGAAATTACTTTTTAGGTATTTGTGTAAGCTTCATTTTAAAGAAAAAATCACTTCGATATCTCAGGTAGTTTAAGAGGAAGAGAGGATTTACTGTAAACGAATTAAACGGCTTTTCGCCTCCTTAATATAAAAATTTCGAAAAATCCTGAAATTTGTTTCTATACATTTATATTTGCGACCTAACGAAGTGAATAAGACGACGATAGCCCGTCGGGTTCGAGAAATATTAAAGATTTGCAAAAAATACATTTCACCCCGTTTCACCACCTTAATAGCAGAATTTCGAAATTTCCTTTCTTAGTGCGCGCCTACGCCACAAGGGGAAACTTCCCTTAAAATTTCACGTTTCTAGGTCCAGTGGTTTGGGCTGGGCGTTGAAGATGAATGAATGAATGAGTCAGTCAGTCAGTCAGTGAGTGGGGCACTTCCTTATATATATATATATATATATATATATATATATATATATATATATATATATATTTAT
>PNEQ01017312.1:13828-38177 GCA_003012365.1 Medauroidea extradentata | reverse complement strand
GTTTTACGTATGAATATTTATATTTAAGTACATTAAAAAACTGTACATTTATATTAACAACTGGTTATTTTGTTTCCTTTAGTTGTAACAACATGTTTTAACGCTACGCGGCGAAAACAGATCTTTTAGATTTAAATAAAGCCAATTTGAATTTTCCGGAGAATTCGTCAGTTCTCACCGTTCATAGCGCTGTTGTAGCGAGTCTCGCGCTCCGACATAGTGACATCGGTAAGTTTCACAGCTTGTCCTTCTATATTCGGCGATGAGTGGTCGGCAAAGGCGGTGACAAGATCATTTAATATGCACGACTCGTACACGCTTACATGCAAATTCAAAGTTAACACGAACATAATTAGAAAAAAGTTATGTCATGACTTGTTAAAGATTAACATGTCAACCAAATTAGGCTGGTGTTAGATAATTGTAGCAATGAACGATCGCTAACAGTAATAACTATCTTCAGTTGCGTAAAAAAAGTTGTTTTATAGTTACGTTGCGTTTACATATCTATGCGCGAAACAATGATTTCGTAAATATGGACACAAAAGATTTGAATTGAATTTGTTCTGTATTTTTAACCACGTTTCCATTATATACAATGCACTAGGTATGATGGGTTTTGATGCAGAAATATTATGATTAAGAATTTTTGGAATCAAATGAATTTAATAGGGTCGAAGCAGAACTGAGTTTTAAGACCAATAAATTTGACTCAAATGAAAGCCACAAAACAGCCATTTTGAAGATAATCTTATAACTGAAATATTTTAGGCAACAATTGCAAAGTATAAAAAACACGATTTAATATTACAGCGTGTAAACGTATTCTTTTGTTCAGGAAATATGAACGAGTAAGCTGCATAAACAGCACATCAGCAGGATGCATTATTTATGCAGAAATTATTCATCATCGTGTAATAGCCCTAAATGAAGACTAAAAAATATTACTGTAAAAGTCTCTTCAAAGAAGCATTATATTTGACAGATTATGTGAACGTTTTTTAAATTTAATTGCCACTTTGTCGTTAGGTGTTTTATTGAACTGCTAAAAAAATAATTTTTAAAATTATTTTGTGTTATTTAAAATATATTTACTACCCTTTCTTGTTCATATTTTAAGTGTGTAGTGAAAGATAAAGCAACTATCTACGATCCCCCAATTGGCATATCTTTTACTAAAGCTCACTAAAATTTTGATTAAGAAACTAGAGAAGAAACGTGCAGCATGTCTTAACGTTGCGTAGTGTAAAATATGTATCGGAAAACCATAGGCACAATGTTTAAAATGAACACATGTTCATCTTCTTTGGAGAAAGTAAATAATTATTGATTGGGGATTGAAACACAGTCAAGGAATGCAAGGACTTACGGTGGACTCCTCCAGGATACATCTCAGCATGGTCGGCTTCATAGGCATATTCTCGAAGGCCAGCTTGATGACCATCATGTATAAGGATGTCCTGCACAGAATGTGCCTCCACGATACTTATTGGCCCGCCGCGTTACCCGATACTCTATAGTACCGTCAACTAGGGTTACTTGGGAGCAAAGGAAATCTTGGGACTTATTTATATTGGATTTTTATTCCACACGTGATAGCTGCAAGTATAAATAAATGCAACCACTATCGAAAATGTTCGAAATATAGAGTAAATTTTCTTAATTCAGGGCTGCAACATACAAAACAAAATGTATAAATAAATTTTCCAAGTTACCTTGGTGTTCCAAGTAACCCCAGTAGACTATTGCGTGCAAGAACCAGATCTCCTTACAACTGATAACCTCACTCCACTGAACGACAGAATGCTAATAGGTGGAGGGGGGAAACTCCCTCGAGAAAACCAGCAGTAATGTAGATGTAAAATCTGGAGAGATTACAAATGAGTCGGATCCTGTCGAATCAGTTCATACTAATGATGTTAAGCAACCTGAGGCACAGACAGAAGATTTTCTACATTTGTTTATACATGGACTGAGCCAGAAAGGCACAAAACATCTAATGACATTGACTCTGCAGTCTACCATTGGCTTAGGAACACAGCTTCACAGGTATACTCACTGACGCGTGCCGGTGACGCTCATTGTTGTCCTAGTGTAGCGATATAAACTATGGCAGAGGTATATGTCGCCGGGTTCATACGGGGTTGGTGGCGGCAGTCACTGAGTTCGATGTCGTGCTCGTAATATCTATGGCCAAGCTACGTCACAAAGTGCACTAAAATAGTAATGTATGAAAGTGAAGTTTTTATTTAAAAATTTCATTTATTATTCGTAAAGTGTTAAAAGTGTTGTGTGTAATGAGTGGTGCTCGAGTATATGAAGACAGCACCGCGATGCCAAACGTCGCGACGGAATAAGATAAAGATAAAGTCAGTCTTTACATGTAAAGTGACATACTACACTGAATACACAAACAAGAATCTTTAAGGTGAATAGTAAACTGGCAGTTAATATAATTTAAGTTTTGTTATGATCCCACATAGCTCAAGATATCCTATGGATATCCTGTAAATGTTCCGAACGTCAGAAACATATCCCGGACACCC
This sequence comes from Medauroidea extradentata, assembly GCA_003012365.1. Classification (NCBI taxonomy): domain Eukaryota; kingdom Metazoa; phylum Arthropoda; class Insecta; order Phasmatodea; family Phasmatidae; genus Medauroidea; species Medauroidea extradentata. The sequence continues at coordinate 35,631 of PNEQ01017312.1, read as the reverse complement.
TAATGCTATATATCGATGGCTTAGAATGAAAACCTTGTAACTCCAACTCTCACATTGTCTCCAACAGCTAGCACAAAAAAAGAAACCAGCAATTTTAAATTTACCTAATGCCATAATTTAAATAAGGCGATTTAATTTCTTGCTTGCAAAATAAGTGTTTTGAATAATGTAAAAACATTTGGTTTTTCCCATCAAAATTTTACAGTGTTTTAAATTTTGTAGTTACGGGGTTTTCATTCTAAGCCATCGATATGGAATATTTTAATGGTACTTAATTAATGTAAAGATTCATGATATTATATAATATAGTGATTCTTAGAGTACAACAATTTAGTGGTTAAAAACACTGAAAATTGCACTAAGAAATTAATCAAAGGGTTTCTGAGGCGAAATAAAACTTTCGCGAATTCCCCACATCCATCCATCGGAGGTTCCAAAAGTATCTCTCTTGGATATCCCTATCCACATAACTCAGGACATCCAAGGGATACCCCGTAAACGTCCCGAATGTCCGAAATACATCTCGGGCATCCTGTGGATATTCCTACGATATTGTAATTAAACTTAATTTGTGTTAAGATTCATGGGATAATGCAACATAGTGATGCTTAGGAGTCAATAATATGATAATAGCATTAAATCAGTAATATAAGTGTCTATTAAAAGGTCATAACCCTTGACAAATTCCCTATGTATATTCCATTGGATATCCCTATACACACTGCTCAGAATATCCCAGGGATGTCCTATAAATGTCCCGAATGTCCAAAATACATCTCGGGATTCCTATGAATATCCCTAGGATATTGAAATTCTAATTAATCTATGTTAAGTTTCATGAGAGTATGTAACATGGCAATGCTAAGATTGAAATAATATAGCGGTTAAATTTTTCTTGAAAATATAATTTTAAACTGTAAGTTAATTTAAGTGATTTTTTGGGCTCCACAAATTTTGGCGAATTTCGCAAGTATATCCACTGGACTCCCCAAAAGTAGGCCTATATTCCTTGGATATCCCTAAAGTATATCCAATGGATATCCCGAATGTGTGTGTATATAAGTTATCCAGCTAGACAATTCCATTGACATTGTTAAATATTTTTTGTGAACAGGATCATATATTACAGAAACTCGGATTGGGAGGTCTTCAGGAAAAAGGGCAAGTATAATCTATGTGCCTTTTTTACCACAGAAAAAATATGTTTTTGTAATCACAGTTTTTTTACCGTAACGCTTGGAAATTTTATAACGATTTTCCGGAAATGACATTGGTTCAACTATTTTTACAACAACGGTTTCTCGCAATTTTAGTCTATTGACACAAGTAAGCTACATTATGATTATCAGTGCGAAATATTTGCATTGCTTTAATGTGTTGAGTGTGAAAAATAGGAAGTCAAGCTGTAAAGAAGAATTATCACCTAGATAAAATACACAAAATCGTGGCATCAAAACATGTAAGAGACGAAGCCTATGTTTCATCGCGTGGTAAAACGATTGTCATAATTCCACTGTGACGTCAGAGTGTCGTGGTTTCATTGTAGTTACATTTTATTTGGTGAGCAACTAGACGTGTTTTAATCATTTTATAATTACCAAAGCATGTAAAAGAAACATGAAAAAATAACAAAATACAAATTTTATCAGAATAAGTTTTGAGATCACGTGTCGACTTAACAGCATTATCGTAACTGACTCAAAGTAACACGTTTGCTAAGGATTTGTTTCTAGATCATTTAAGATTTTATTGAAATAGTATAAGTGATAAACATTGGATAATGGTATCTTTGTTGTAAGTAGTAATCCAGACATTGAACAGCTAATCAGAAGGCTTGACTTTTTCCGGACAAGTCGTTTGGAATGACGGAAAAACTGAAATCTGTGCAAACAACTCTGTGTGATCTGTGGAGCTAAAAACAACGCTTGATAGGCCATACAAGATAAGTTACGTGCGAATGTCTTAGAATTAATTGTGGAACATCTTGAAAGTACCCTTATCAATCATCTCTGTACAATGCTAATAAAACCACGCTAAGTTACTCTTACAATACCAGCCTTACCTTTAAAAAGTTGCATGATATATTTGTTGATTATTACAATTTAAACAAAATGGAACCAAAGTAAAAGTGATATAACATGAGTGACATACAATTAATACATCAAAACAAAATTAAGATTTACTGTTAGAAAATCTGAAACGTGTAGGACTTCTGTGTATGACGTACTGGAAAGTTAAAAGTTCGTGGTGCAGAGACGTAAGTATGGTAGAAAACTAATGAGAGATGAATGTTAGAAAAAGTAGGAAGAGATGATAAAATCTTAATGACAACTGTTATGTGCTAGATTCCAAAACTAACCGTTTACATCCAGTTTTAAAATTATACATTGTTTTAATGTTGCAGTTTTTAAATAACCGTAGATAATTTTGTTATTGTTGGTAGAAACTGAGGACTAGAAAAATGCTAATGCGGTTAAATCTTTTATACGACTGCCTTCTAAATAAAATTGAATTTATTTTCATTGTTAAGATCACTGTGTTCATTACAGATGTTGCTGGATGAGAATAAAAATAAAATCATTTCTGGCTTAAAATTTGCTTCATACGTTAGATCTAAACGTTATTCAGTTGTTCCATGTCAGGGCCACTCGTTGTGTTAATGTAACCAACTGATACTTTTATTTAATAAGAAAGAAAATTAACAACGAAGAATTCCGGACAGCTCAAACACAGAATTTAACCACTATTAATTTGTTTAGACCCAACTCCGCACCCTTTGAGGTAATAATGGTCACTGGATTAATGAGGAAGTGGAACATAGTTTTAACATTTCTGTCCTAGAAAACTTACATCAATAACTTACACACTTACTACTGTGACGTATTAAATTTTAAAGTAATATTTGAAAAAGGACTAGTTTAGATTTTTATTTAAATTACTGTGAAGTGTATACTCCATTTATAATTTGAGAAAGGCATTTTCAATACGTCCGAAACTACCACGTGGATATTAATCCATACCAATAAATCTCTGGTCTATAAATAGCGGATGTAGGTAGCTTGTACACATTTTCGCCAAAAGAAGATTCAACTAAGATAAAATGAAAACAAAGGTAAAAATGAATTTTGCTCTTTGTTATATACAGAGATATTCAAGGGAACATAAAAGTATTTGTAAGGAAGGAGTTGTCTTGGTGATAATAATGTGTTGCCTACAATTTTGATGGAAAGTATAAAATTATAAAGTCACAAATCACAATAGCCATCAGCAGTGACGCAGTCTAGTTCACAAAGACCTGGATTAAGTTTGAAATAAATTTTAAGAGCTTGCTATTTTTGTGTTATTTATTTACAAATGTCAACAGCTTGACGACTTTGTAGCAAAGACAATAAATAAATGCGCAGAGTGTTGACAGAGCAAACTCAGATCTACTTGAGCTTGGCAACCTCCTGTGCTATCACCCTGATGGCTGCTAGGCCCTCCTTGGCGGTGGGGATGATGAAGCCTGCTGGTAAAACGAAGCCGTAGTAACCCTTGTCCCTCAGCTCTATAGTGTAGGCGTACTTCACTTTGACAACACCTTTCGCCCAGTCATCCGATCCTCCTGTAACAATACACAAATATCATGACACTGCCACACAATAAATAAGAAGCGACACAAGTGACAAGGAAAGCTTTTTCATTGTTTTTATCGTACCAGCTCTTGGGGCGTACAGGAATTTAAACAATGCCACGTGGATTTGAGATATTGGTTTATGTAACTACTCGAAGTGCTTGAGATACTGTAATTATATTGTAAATAAATTTAATATTTAAAAACGATAAACATGACGATTCGAGGCTCAAAATCAGATAATAACCAACTGTACTAGAAACGACGTAATGGAGCTTTTTAACCATTGTAATTCTTACAGCTCTCGGGGCATACATGTAAGTAAACAAAGACATATGGTATTTGAGACATTGGTTTAAACAACAGCTTATATTTCAAGAAGTACTGTAATTTGTTTTTTTCATCTCATTTAAATATTAAAAAAGGTAAATGTGACGTTACTTGTGTCAATTTCCTCACAGATAACAAAATAGGCCCTACTAACTGCAGTCTAACTAAACCTCTACGAACTCCGATACCATGACAATCGATAGAGTAAAAGAATACGATAACAACCACATCCTGTCGCTTCTGTTATTACTTATTTATTCTGTGCCACGGCTACGTTATCATATGCTGGTTTTACACTGCTGCAATATCGATACTCTGTCCTATTTACCAACAAAAATATATTTTATTGTGCACAGTGCCACATAATTGCCTAAATTAACTTGCCGTTACATATGTAGTATTATAGTATGGAGTGATTACCAAGTAAATCCGTATGTATTTTAAACATGTATTACATAATATAATCATATAATTTGATAAACATTCTACATAATTTACCTGCATGAGGGATTTTAAAATTTGTGACTATTTACTTTCCAATATAATGCACCGATAAAAATTTAGTGGCGTATCGTAATACCTTGTATCATAAATGTTGAAATTCAAGTTGTATGCTATGTATTGTTAAAATTGTTCTCGCATTATGCAATAAAGAAATTTCATCGCATTTTTAGGCCTATATCACAACTTAGTACATTTTTAAAATAAATATTTAGTTGGCTGTAGTTGGAAATAACATTCACAGAAATATTACGCACTTCCTGTCGGCAGTTAATTGCTAAGACTCGACAAAGACAGCGGAAGTGTCACCGATGAGTCGACGCTTAGAAATGTTATTATATAAATGATGTGCAATGCATAAAATTTAGTTTAAAATATATTAAAACTGAAAAAGATTCTAGTAACTGTTAACAAGAGAATGACGCCGTAAAATTTTAATTTAAGCTTAAAAAATACTTGCATGTTTTAGGGATTACACAAACTTGCATTTTCCTCAAGAGGAAAATCATCGCAATTTATTATATACTAGTTTCGACACAACATAACTGTTTGAAACAATTTTTTCCCTTACTATACTATCAATAAAAAATCAGTACAGACGTACACGACTGTAAACATAGAAAATAATAATACAATAATGACATGCAGGTCACAGTGCTACACACCAAATGCTAAAGGTTGGTTTACTAAATGAATAATGTATTCACCACACACTAATATTGAAAACAACAACCAGACAAAATAATAACCTCATATTTAGTTGTTTTAAAAACTCCTAAACAACATGTTCTATTACTTTTAGTAACATTATGTCAGTTAAACCAAAAGCAACTCATGTGTTGGTATAGGCGGTTCGCGATAAAGTAAGTACTTTTAAAGACCATCATTTTTAGAATAATATTTGAAAAACAACATTTACTGTGACCTCGGACGTTGATTTTTGATTACAGTATAATCTATAGACATTCATGGTTACTTATGTTGCTTCATTTACATTAAAAATTGGGTGGAATACATTAATTATCTGAAAAGGAAAAATTACTAGGGTTTCAAAAGTGCTCAGTCTATACCGAACAAATCATACAAAGAGAATCTGTCAGTTTACACCGAACTAACTATACAAGGCGAAGATATCCAGATTATCCCGAACCCCCAATATAAGGCGAAGTCCCGAAGCAACTATACAATATGAATATATCAGTTTATCCCGAACCAACTATACAAGACGAAGCTATCAACTTATCCCGAACCAAATATACAAGACGAAGCGACCCAGATTATCCCGAACCAACTATACAAGGTGAAGGTACCAGTTTACTCCGAACCAACTATACAAGGCGATGCTATCAGTTTATTCCGAACCAACTATACAAGGCGATGCTATCAGTTTATCCTGAACCAATTATACAATTCGAAGCTATCAGTTTGTCGCGAACCAACTATACAAGTTGAAGCTATCAGATTATCCCGAACCATATATACTAGGCGAAGCTTTCAGTTTACACCGAACCATCTATACAAGGCGAAGCTATCAGTTTATCACGAACACCCAATATAAGGCGAAGCTATCAGTTTATCCCGAACCAACTATACAAGACGAAGCTATCAGTTTATCGAACCAACTGTACAAGGCGAAGCTACCAGTTTATCCTGAACCAATTACACAATGCGATATTATCAGTTTACACCGAACCAACTATACAAGGCGAAGCTACCTGTTTATCCAGAACCATCTATACAAGGCGAAACTATCAGTTTATCACGAACCCCCAATATAAGGCGAAGTTATCAGTCCATCCCGATACACGTATATAAGGAGAATCTAAACATAGAGGAAGAATGAGAGCAAGAAATATCTACCTGATGCAGGATACAAGGAGACTGCAGAAGATCCAGGTGCGTAGATAGCTCCACCAGCTGACTGCATGGCTTGGGCCGCCTTGCGAGCTACACGATCCAGTTCCTTGTGGTCGGGCGGCAACACACGATCATAACCCCATGGGTACAGGAAGTACTGACCATAACTGTGGAACGTCACGTACGCCTACACAGCACAATTACATTCACAGTACCGGACCATACACGTCAAATACACAGTACCTCCCAATATTATTGTTGTAAGATTTGTAACGTGCCGCATGGCGATACAAGCACGCACCAGCCGGCAAGCGGTTAGTGAGATCATGCGTGCTTGCGTCTCGCCAACCTTATCTTTTCTCTCCAGTCGTAACACCACTTAACAGGAACCGTCATATACTATGTTTAGGGCAAAACTTCAATTCAGATTGAACCTGGAGTAGATTCAATTTGGAGTGAACTGTATAGCGAACATGGATTGACGAAATGTGTCTGTGGTAAATATTACAATCCAGATTGAACTACAAACAAGAGCGTACTTGGAGTCAACCTGGACTGAAAACGTAAAAATGCGATCTATCGGCGACAATTTGAAGCAGAGAAGAGATGACGTACCAAACAGAAATGTTGCTCCAAATAAGGCTTTTCTTAAAGAGACGTTCCACTTGTTTTGTTCCGTTTCGCTTTACAAATACTTGCCTTTAGCACTTTCTATTTGATTAAAATTTATTCGCTGTTCTTTTTTAACCTAACCACGATGCACAACAACGCAATATGATGCAGCTTGACCTCCGTGTTTTCTTTTCACTCCAGACCATGTTTACAGTAAAATCTCAATTAGGATTCTTCACTCCAGTCCACATCAACAAGTGGAGTGGTTATCTCGCTTCACTCCTACTTCAGTACACAACAAAGTGTTTATAGTAAAATTTCTGTCTGGATTCCCTATAGTCTAATCCAGGTTCAATCTGGATTTATATTTTACCCTAAACGGCCTAATGGATAGAAATCTAAACTTTCGGTCATTGCGTTTAGGTGTCACTGCGTGTATTAGACATTTAATCCTGGTTTACACGTGCACGAAGTGTTGCTTGTTTATGATTGTGGTATGTCAGATTTCCGTAAATAGGTGGCAGCTTCATAGTAATAGTTACCGTCAAGAAGATAATCTACGACTTGTAGTTTTACAGTGAACAATCTTTAAAAAAATAAAAAAATAAAACACTTAGTGACGTCGGTAAGGCAAAGCTCAGTGGAGGCCCAACTTAATTTGTGTCTGCTACTTTATTTAATTGCGGAGCTTCCTGGAAGAATACAGGTAGAGACGCTGATTGGCTGCATTGATCATCGGCTGTACTTAGATTGGATGTTACCTTTCTGAATGCAATATATACTGCACGAAATAAAACTGCATAAACAGTGTTCTGTTAAAGCCTTGTTACGGAGTTTTGCAGTGATTTCGAAAATAATTTTTTATTGCTACCTAATACTCATATCAATTTTAATGGTGTACACCAGATTGTACAAGAAAGTTGGCCGTGTGAACTAAACAATCAATTAGGTAGGATACTAGCTAGAACACTAGCTAGTGTTTCCTTTCTTGTACAAATTTGATGCTCACTTTCATGTACAAGAAAGATGCCCGTGAGTACTGGGCTTTAGTACACTCAGTCTATATTTGACAACAACAAGCGGAATTGTTTGATGGCAGTGTGTGAAGACACGTGCAAAAGTGCAAATGCAACAATAATCGTAAAATTTTCTTCGTCACCTGAAAGTAAACTGCGCAGTTATTACTTCACACAATCTCAGAAACATTTTGGTTAATTATGGCGTTCAGAATGTATGAGTTTCCTTAACCAAAGTCATAACCAAAACAGGACAATAATGACCAATGAAATTGCGTAGAACTAGGTTAGAGTGGGACTTCACAGAATTCATTCTAGTTTATTCAATGCTGTTATGTTGAGATTGTCAAAGCACGCAAGGATCAGTGTAAACTGAACGTATATTTAACATTAAATAAAATAAGACATTGGAAAAATATGTTACGTAATTAATCCTGTAATAGCGCACCTTCAAAGTGCCTGATTTAGGCGTCAAGAAACTGGATATGGCAGAAGTCTCAGGCTCCGAGAAGCCATACTGGCCGGCATAGATCTCTTTGCACGGGTCGCGACTGGAACCCTTGCCTCCCCATTTGTAGCCGAAGTTGCGGTTCAAGTCGACACCCTTGCACCGGCTGTCCGCGTTACTTCGACGGTTCTTGCGCCACAGACGATTGGTTGTGTGAGTGTACTCGTATCCATCTGGGTTCACGATGGGGAGGATATACCAGTCTACAGCCTGGACTGCAGGTCCCTGAGAGTCGTAGTTCGCTGTCAGCTCGTTGATGATGTATGTGACTGTTGCAGGAGAGATCCACTCACGTGCGTGGATGCCTGTAAACACGAACATACATACACACACGTGTCTACTGCCACTCCTCCAGGCGACTATCAACTGGTCCTAGCACATGCCGTGCGTCTACCTTGTCCTAGATACTGCCTCTGCACGACAAAGGAAAACGCACTCAAGAATACATATGAAACATGTTGAACCCTAAAACCCTGATATGCAGCCTATACTACACCGATCACGTATTCTATATTTACAAGTTTAAAAATAAAACTAAAACACACTTTACATTTAATAATAATTTGGTTTTGCTGAAAACTGTTTCACAGATATCAACTACTGAGTGTATTACATAACGTATTAAAGTGTTGAAATTAATATTTATTTCATGCAAAATAATAAAATCATTTTCTAACTACTACGAATATGAACTATGTAACAAATTTGAATTTTATGTGTTGTAATACCACATAATTTTCAACGCAAAATATTTGAAGTTTCAGTATTCTGTCCAGACAATATGTTAACAAAATGCCTGACTATATTTAAATTTTAAACTGTCTATATTTTTATCTATTTCTATTATTTCTATCATCCATGGTCTGCTCGCTACTTTAAATGTGTTTTATAAAACATCATAAGTGAATGGAGAATGTCGTTAAGAGGAAGCCAAATCAGTGAGGGTGTAAGATTAGGCTACAAAAATGACTACCTAAAAATAGACGTCTATAGTTATATATGTCCAGGCAATTTTATCACACTCTTTGCAAACAGCCAGTAGATATAATTGCTGAAAAACAGGCTAAAAACCAGGCTTACAAATCTCCTTTGAGAAAACTAAATGTACGACAAACATTAAGGAAGCTTAGAAAACTAAGACGCATGGAAGAACTGAGAGAACACATTCAAGTAGGCTATATGAGGCGATTTAAGCAGGAGTTAATAATATGAAAACAGCTTACTACCTCAGGATGAATATACCTGTACCTCGGAAGCACAAGACACTATATCCACTTTTTTTTCAAATTGCACTTTTCAACGTAAACATTACCACAGTTTTAAGTACTTTCTAGTGGCATACAACACAAAGTCCGTATTGTGACAAAAAACACAGTTTTGGGTATATAATAGCTGAATTCATTAGCGAATCACTGTCTTCAAACTGCTCTTCTGAAAAATATGATTTTTGTGACATAGTGTCTTATGTCTCCGAAGCATATATGTATGTATATATATATATATGTGTGTATATATATATATATATATATATATATATATCCGGTGCTCGACTTAAGAGTGAGTAGTAAATAAATAAACGGTGAAATATTAATTAATTCCTACGCTTCTTTCGAAACCAATATGGACAAAATACTCAATGACAATCCTAGATAATGGTATTTGCCAACTTTATGAGTAAATATTTATCCAGAATTACTAATTGGTTACGCGTGATATCTTGCGTAGCCGTTAAATGCACGAGGTTCCGGCGTCAGAGATTATGTCTCAGAAGTTCGTAACAATGGGAACAATTTTGTTTAAAACGTTGGCTACAACTATTGTCTAGGATTGCTATTGTTTAATTTTCGCTAATTGGTTTCAAGAAACCTACAGTTATAGATTAATGTTTTCAGCGTTGAATTAGGACCTATGTACCGCACCCTCTTAAGGGCTTGTTCCCGAGTTTTTTTTTTTCAGACTGGTGCGAATAACTCAAAAATATTTTTTAACCAAAAGTTTTGAAAAAAAAATTGTGTTAATGTGCAATCACACGATGCACAATACTGTGGACGCGTTCTTTAAAATAATGTACCATTCGCCAAAAAAAAAAAAAAAAAAAACCTTCATTTTTGCTTATTTTCAAGACGATAAACGTGGAACATTGGGTAATGAAATCTAAAAAACAGTTCAATATAATTCTACAAAAAAACAAATTATAACAAAACTGTGCAGCGAAATTTTGATATGAGTGTTAGGTAACAATTAAACATTTTTTTCTGAAATCACTGCAAAACTCTGTAACAAGGCCTTAACTACGTACTATCTATTAAAATGTAATGCCACGGACCGAACTTTGTTTCGTGTTTGTTGGCAGCGTGTCTTTGTTCACATGCGCGTCTAGTTTGACCGAACCAATTTAAATAAGGATATTGTGACACCATACGTCTGCAATTTGCCAGTAGAATCTAAAGACACGTGAGAGATAAAACATTCCATCAGTGACAAAGAAGCAGAACTGCATATGTCAAATTTAGCCCAGGATTCGTGTGGTGTTACAATAGGTCTGGTTGTTTCTGGGCATTCTGTATATTTAGAGTCCCGGAAATTTCGCGAATTCAACTGAGGAGAGTTTGAATTTCTAAGTCATGTATTTATTGGAAACTTTTTCGATTGGGTCATTGTTTATTAAACGTGATCTTGAGGACACCTAACCAATGGCGAGCGTGAATTAAAACAGTCGTGGACTCCCGCGTTATATCGTCAAATGTTCAACTGGCCACTCACTGGAGCAGCAGTCATTGTACAAGTTATAGCTGGGAACAGAGTGTACACAGGACTGTGCAGTCTAGCCTACTGGTAGTTGAACCAGTGAAATATGCGAGTCTATATGTATATTACATGAAGACGACTGCAGAGCAACGACAGGCATTCTAACAGTAATGTAACCAGGACACATTACACCTGCCGTGTCACTACTGTGTCACTCCAACAATGTCCTTGACCAACAGCAGCACACGCGAGGACCCGCATTCATCACGGAGAAAGCCGTGGCCCATTATATCCCCCTCCCCTCAAACCCTCCCCTGAATGTGTGATGTGTGTGCTGTATGCAATGATTTGAGGTTTCATCTAGCGGCAGGTTAGACTTCCAAGTCCTGTGCATTCACTAGCCACACTCGACTATCCATTGGTAGGACTCGGTAATTTTGGCGAAAATATATTTGCCCCACTTTGTTTCAGTGTCTTACGTGCACATCTGCAGCTCAACTTCATGATTACTGGCAGAGTGTTTTCGTGCAGAGTTATTATTCATTTGACTGTGCCAATCAGTAAATGGATAACTGTGACAAAACACGCCTGTGATTTGCAGGTTTAACCTCCAGACGTTGTATGTTAAGGCATCCAAACACTTACCACAAAACAGAGATGCAGGTGCGCACGTAAGGTACTGAAACAAAGTGGTGCAAATATCTTTTTGCGAAAACTACCGGGCCCTATTCATTGGTTTATAACCGTACAAGCGATAACTATAGGGCCAAAGCCCTGCTAAATTTCTATTTGCAACCAATTCGTATCGTTCCGCGCGTAAAAAAATAACGACGGGAAATATATAACATCTCTGGACACGAGATAAGATAAATTGTGCTGACGGTAGAAACCTATATAGTTTGATGAAAAAAGTTTACTAATGATATAAAATACATATAGGGCCTACGTCGATTTCAGCTGGTCTTTTTCGTGTATTGCTATATTTAAATAGGAAAATGCACGGAACTACATTCAGCAAATTGCTACCAACCATACACGTTGTAAGGTAAGTATCATTGATGTTGAATTATGTGTAGTAACGGCTGGTGATTTTTTTCAAAGGTTAAATATTTTATGCTCACTTTATTCCGAACGACCTATATACGAGTTATTTCCTCATTGGCTACTGGCTTGTAGTAGTCAAAGGTGTGTCATAACAGCCGTCAGATAATCATAAACGTGACGGTGAAGAATACAATTTTGGCGTTCAACCTAGCCTAGAAAATACAGCGAAATCTACGCACCTCTAATTGGCAATTATCAACGACAAGTGTAGCGTCAAATACACTGAAAGCCAATACCAGACAGCTTTTGCAATGCTATTTGGACACGGCTTGTTTTTCCACCTCAGGCCAGCAGATAACAGTACACTACAGTTTATTATTTGCAGAGTTACGCATCCAACACGACAATACGGAGAAAAACTTCCTTTGCTCGACGAGAACCAGTTTGTGTTGTCACAGACGGAAATAAATTACTAAAACAAAACATTAGCACGCCAAAAATGATAAACAATAAAAAATTTTTGATGTCAGAAAAGTGATAACAATAATTTAGTTCATTTTCATGCTGCTGGGTTATTTTTCGCACTATTTTCTTTGTTACTAGTTGAGCCCCAAATTTGTGGCGTAGATATTTTTCCAGTGCGTTATGTGAAGATCTGCAGCTCTGCTTCATGGTCAGTGATGGTTAGGACCACGATTTTGTCGCGGAAAGAATTTAGCCCCACTTTGTTTCAGTGTCTCACTTGACATCGGTAGTTCTGCTTTATGGTTATTGGCAGCGTGTCTTTGCTCAGACACGTCTCACATTTGACTGCACAAATCAGAGTAAGATAATTGTGACTCCGTACGTCTGTAATGTGCCAAGGCAAGTGAGAGTAAAATCATCCAATCACAGACAATGTAGCAGAGCTGCCAATGTGCACACGAGGCGTTGAATCAACATGTTGCAAAAATGTTTACGCCATAAAATCGTGGCTCTCGTGATGGGTAGATATATGGTATGTAGCGAAAATATTTGTACCAACATACCCTCGAAAACACTGTAGTTAATTGCAACTTATATGATTGGGTATTGTACGTATGACACAACGTAGCTACCTGCAGACCATTAACATGCATCAAATATTACAACAGCGGTATTCTTACTGGCTCAGTCAAATAGGGTAACAGCTTCACGTACAAGAGAAAGTCAGTAATCTTCTGGTAAACTGGACGTGTGTTGGAACCCAGCAAACAGTCAAGTTTTCCCGCGATAAACCATCATCTCCAGTGATGGTATGTTTTATCTGTCACGTGTCTTGGGTTCTACTGGCAAGTCACAGACGCATGGTGTCACAATATACTTCCAGTCAACTGAGAGACGTGTCTGAACAAAGACACGCTGCCAATAACCATGAAGCAAAGCTGCCGATGTCAACGTGAGACATTGAAACGAAATGGTGCAAACATCTCGACTAGCTTGTTCAATACTTTGCACCTGAATGGACGTTTACGTCCAGCTCCGCGGAAAGTCAGCGTGGGGCCAATTCTAAATCCTGACTACTACGATTATCGCCCACCCTATTCTCTCCCGGCATTTGCAGAGCATCTTCTCTTGTGGGGAGTAACTGGGGGCAACAATATTTTGCTTGATTTTTAAGGGGACGGGGTGGCCGAATTGTCAGATCATTCGCCTCCCACCAAGGCGATTCGGATTCGATTCCCAGCGGGTTCGGTCCCCGAATTTTCGTATGTGGGAATCGTGCCGGACGATGCCGTTGGTCGGCGGGTTTTCTCGGAGATCTCACGTTTCACCCGCCCCTTCATTCCAGCACCGCTCCATACCCATCTCATATCACCCCTACCAGCTAAAGACCTCGATGTTAAGGGTGTTCATGTGTGATAATATCATAATTTTAAATTTATATGAAATAGTGTTGGTGACTGTAGTTTCCTCTTACGAAACAATTTTAGCTGGCGTAGTTTTCTCATAACGGTGCGACAAAGTCGAAATTTGCATTTTCTGCTGCCATGCAAATAGTGCAAACCAATTGACTTACGTACGTCAAATAATTCACAATTAAATAACATACTATAGGCTACGTAGTCAAACATTTGAAAAAAAACCGTGAACTGTTTTTTTGTATTTAAAAAATTGTTGAATTTACAACTATTTTCTGTACTTTAGTCATTTTTTAAAATTCAAATATTATGTTGTGTGTTTTTTAATTTTTTATTGCATAGCTCATGGGATGTAAGTTCAAGGTGAATTATTTTGTTTAAGTAGGTCATTTGGTTTTCACTATTTGCATGGCAGTGTAACAAGCAAATTTTGACTTTGACACATCGTTATGAGAAAACTATGAGAGCTAAAATTGTTTTGTAAGAGTGAAACGCACTCACAAGTACTGTCTACAAATCTAACAATATTTCACAAAAATATAAAATTATGTTTTTTATCTCACCTGAACACCCTTAAGTGCTGACCATAAATCTCTCATTTATTCATGCTTGATTTTCAATTTGGTTTAACCCAGCGCACTTTGTAACTCATGTGTAGGGACACAGAAATTTCTCGGGTTGACCGACCAGCCGGCTGTTATCCGCAGTCCCGTGGATACTCTGCCATTAGCTACAAGTACATTGCTGTTGTTCCAGCGAGTGGCCAGTTGTACACCTGTCAAGGTAGCGCAGGTCTGGTATCGGTTCACAGTTCTCAATGGAGTGTTTCATTACATTTTGACCCAATCGCGAAAATACTGAATGCGTAAAGAATTTTCAAATCTTATCTCTAGGGACCCTGTTTTTTCGCGAAAAGAATTTTGCCCCAGTTTGTTTCAGCAGCTTACGTGCACAACTGCAGTTCTGCTTCATGGTTATTGGCAGGGTGTCTGCGTGAAGAGCCGTACCTCATTTGACGGAGCCAATTACGAAAACTTTCCTGCAACATCACACGTCTGTGATTTGCCGGTAGAATCTCAAGGTAGTGAGAGTTAAAATATCCAATCACTGACCACGAAGCAGAACTGCAGATGTGCACGTAAGGCACGGAAACAAATGAAATCGCGAAATTTCCGGTTCTCTACTCATGTGTAAGGCCCTGTAGTTTTCGCGAAAATATATTTGTCCCACTTTGTTTCAGTGTCTTACGTGCGCATCAGCAGCTCAACTTCATGATTACTGGCAGAGTGTTTTCGTGCAGAGTTATTATTCATTTGACTTTGCCAATCAGTAAATGGATAACTGTGACACAACACATCTGTGATTTGCGGGTTTAACCTCCAGACGTTGTATGTTAAGGCATCCAATCACTGACCACAAAGCACTGAAATAAAGTGGGACAAATATCTTTTCGCGAAAACTACCTGGCCCTACTCCATGTGTTACCTCGTGTGACAGGGTTGTTTCTGAGAATTTTACTGAGAGGCAGCGCTGTTGTCTGTTACTCTTCAATCTCCAGAGTGCATTCGACACGGTTCACCATGGTTTTCAGGAACCTTGTGCATCATTACACACTGTTGAGTAAAACGGCAAGACATTATATCAACAATGAGTCACTAACAATACCAGTTTTGTTTGATTTTTAAGGCTTTCTTATTTTCAGGCATATGTATGAAACACTATCTGAAAATGGGGAAAATGAATTCAACTATGTTAAGTGTATTAACTAGACTTGGTCTACATGACTTTCCAGTACAATGTGTGTACGTACTTGATACGCAAGATTCAGGAATCACGAAGGAACATTTGTATAATGTGGACTCTAGCAAGTAGTACAGTAAAAGATTTTGTTGAACACATGCGGCAAATGTTCATGATATAAGACTACCATTCCTGCTTTAAATAAAATACAATCAAATAGGTATGCTTTGTATCAACATGGGTAGCTTTACACCACCCATGACATATAGCTCTACGAATACTGCTGTAAGAGAAGTGACTATTAACTAAAAATATTAACTAAATTTTTGAAATTCCCACCAGTCCGAGTTCACTTCATTAATATTTTGATGCTAGAACGTTATCAATGCTGGTTCAAAGAATGCACATTTACGGTACGTCTTAACCAAACATCAGAGTGGAAACTGTAGAAAGTCATTATATAAATATTATATTTTATTACGAACACAAGTTTTAAGTTTCAATGTGCTGAAAACTACACTTATATATTTTATTTCCTAAAAGTATTACTCCGAAGACAAAGGTTAAGTGGGCTGTTCTCAAAAGCATCAGTTTATAACTGCAGGCTTCTCGAAGCCAATTTGTAAAAATTAAAAAAAACGTCATCTCTAGACGATAGGTTTTGCCAACTTTCTGAGCATACATCATTCTGGGTAAATGCTTGTTCACAAAGTTGACAAATATTATTATCTAATTATATTATTCTGTAGTTTTTTTAAGTGACTTTCGAGTGAAGTTCAATTAGTGTTCTAGCGTTTATTTACCTACCTCAAACTCTTAAACAAATCTTGACTAATTAATAACAGCAAATAAATTTGTAACACTTATATGTAGAGTTTAATTTATGCGCCAACAAGTCTTGGGTAGAGTACCCAGTCCACAATTATGATGTAATAAAACGATTTGCTAGATACACAGAGGCAACTCTCAGCTAATATATGTGGTGATACAAGTGTTTGCAGGAGGGAGCTAACACGACCTCCTAAAAGGTCATGATTGACGAGGCTCGAGACAGCAGATAGCAAGGAGGTGCCTACCTCCGTCAACCCAGATGGCTTTGCTACCCGGCTTTCCAGACGATATCTTCAACACCTTCAGTGGCCGTCCCTCGCCGGAACTGCCGATCACCTGCACGCTGCACAGTTTGGGGTAGGTCTGCGCCAGGTAGTCGAGGTAGCCATGGATGTCTGCCATCCGATGGTACGACTGCCACGTCATGCGGTGCCCTGTATTGCCACATACTGGTTTCCTCACTCACATACTGCAACATGCTCGTCAAACTTTGGGTACATCAATTAAATACAACAATCGACAATGATGCCCAACAAACCTGTTACATGTTGATTGTTACCACACTTCCAAAATTATCTTATTGTTCAATTTTATTAATATGTGAACAGTACAAAAATAGAAATGTAATATGTGGTTGTTAGTCATAAAATTAAGTTGTTGCGTGTTAGACTAAATTTGTATTGCAATACTTAAACGAATAGATAAATAGTTTACACTATCTAAATAAAAGAAACAGAAACACTAGTGGTTATTCCAAGAGATGATATAACCACTGAATACCATCAAACACCCGAACATGCAGCAAGAGAGAAATAAGAAGATGATGTTACAATATATCCCATTCTATCCTCACCCTTGTGAGAACTACGCAAGCTGGCTAGATGTGTCCCATCACCCAACCGCCTGCTCCACCACAGAGAGCTTACTGCAACCAAACACATCCAGGCAGCACTGCACCAGCACCAAGTTCAGAACACTCCAACTGTGCGCTTTTCTGACCAGCAAACTCCGCTGCTCTCGCCGTCTCTCATATTCTAGGAACTTAATGCAGAAGAAGTTTCCAAATTAATTCATTCGCGTACAATTACTTACTTCTGGAATAAATTATTGTCACGTAGTATCATCGTTAGAATTCATGTCACAGGCTTGGTGAATATAATGTTACATCTAAGCAAATTAATTAATTTTTCACACTTTACATCACTACTTCAACTGACCAGCTGATGTGATATGCTGAATACGTCCAGAAGTACTTCTAACTCGGTATTCCTACTGTTAAGTCGACCCGAAGACGGCATAAGCTGTCGGAAGTGTGGCCTCTCACATCACAATCGCAGTTCGCTAGCACCAGCAGGCTTTCAAGTCAGCGTGAAAATGTTTATATCCGCGTGCAAGTTTCATCTTGAACCCGAGGATCTTAGTTTCAATGGCGGACACTTCAGAAAAGCAGCTCATCAAAAGGGGGTGGGAACTTTGGGGGGTTGAAACCCCTTGAAAATGTAGGAAATTTTTTTTGCTAATGGTTTTATTCCGTATGTTAATATTACCGTTTTACTTAAAATTTATGCATAAATTCAACTGATATGATTTAAAAGTAAAATGCTGTAAATACAAAATCATACATCAAAAATTTATCAGGTAGAGTCCATGTGGTCCAACCCCTCCCCCCTTTTACTTTACGAAAACTTCTTAAATAACACCATTTTGCATTTTGAAAAACAAATTTTCCCGTGAGAGGGCGTCCGGATCCCCGCTACTCATACGGTATGTTTTTGGTGTTGGGCCGGGTTGGTGTTACTTCGTAACATTACCAGGTTCGAGCTCCCCCCTCCTCTTAATGTCAAAATATAAATCCCAACTACGGCCCTAACACCCGCCGAACAAACATCTTCGCTGCACACCTGCTTCAAAACCTGCAGTATCGTCCGAAAACAAAATCAGCCACTGGATGTGACATCTCATGTCGTTTTCAGTTTTAGCCACCCTCTAAAGAACAGTGGTACTTAATTTAGCAGAATATTGGTCTGGACGCTAAAACCAATGCAACATGTCAAAATTACTGACAATAGTTGGTTCATACAGTCCAAAACCCCAAAATTTTGGCCTCTCGGTAACTACAAGTATTTTTCCTGCAGTCTGTTCTCTGGGCATTTAAAATTCAGCATGAATGTTGAGTTTTATGAAACGTAATCAGTTAAATTCTGTCACTGAAAACGATACAGGTTGTCACATCCAGTAGCAACCATTTTGTTTTCGGAGAGTAAATACACGGGTTCTGAAGCGTTTACCCATGAAACTAGGATTCTCGAGTTCAAGAGAAAAGATTGAGACCACTCCTATATTGGTTTCATCAAATTCCACATGGACGCAATTTTTTGAGATGCTACAAAATGTTTAACTTCAGTGTCAGTTGGCATTATTCGTATCTGCTTTTAGTATTGCAGAATATCCGTTTGTATCGAGTTTATTGACGGCAGTGATTTTTTTACCGAAGTACTCTCCAGCCAATGTTTATGCTACCAAATAATATAGTAGTAAACAAAATAATGGCTGCATTACGACCAAAGACCACAACTGGCCAGCCTCACTAGTACCAACACCACAGGTTGTTACAGATTTTAGCATGCAGGTAACGATACGGACGTTGCCGTTAGTCAACGTGTTTTGTCAGAGTACTCCCGTTCCTCTCCCCCTTGTATTCTGTCGATGCTGCATACTTACCTCGTATCACACCACACGTGCAGTGGGGAGTTGACCAAAAATTTCTTCACCAATTCACTCATCAACATCAAAACATGCTTCCCACCACAAAACGTTCACTTATTAAATAAGGCCTTTGTTTGAAACTAAATTAAATAAAGCATTGCTGACCAAGACAGTTATTCAATAAACAGTATAAAGTCACCAATATTGCTGCAAATTTTAACTAAGTTAACTAAAACGAGTTTTAGCTTCACATTTTCTCATAACTAATAACCAACCATATTTATTACATGCCTTCAGTCAGGTATTAATCAAGCATTAGATTTGTTCCAATCGACCTCTCTTTGTACCTTTGATTTATTTCGCGTTTCATCCACCGGAAACAAAATGGCGCTGGGCGTTCCATTCGTGTAGTCAAAATGCCGTGCGGTCACTTCGGTCATGCCCACGATATTCTTGTTGTTAAACAGGCGTTGTGAGGGCAAGTTGTCTGCTAGTGACGTTATCCGATCCTTATTATTTCATTTATTGGTTATTTTAATAAAACAACTGAACTGTGGTAAACAGCAGTATTATTATAGTGACTGATAGTAAACACTTGCATTTAACTAAAACTGTTAAGTTCTGTTAGTTTTGAATAATATAAATTAAGACATTTCAGATTGTATCGTAGTAATTCCAATTTACATGTAACCTGTGTTTGTATTAAATAAAGATGCTATATTTCTATATATTTTTAATTACGTATGCAATTTTTATTTCCACATTTTCATGGCGAAAGCTCCTAGGGGTTCCTTTCACAACGTGCTATTTTGTGCTCTTTTTGACCTGGGTTATTTTGACCACGTGCCCTTGCGAATATGGAGGAGCAAAAAGGAAGGCCGAAGGGAACGAATCAATTGTAAATCAGCTATATATTCTGAATCACAATGTCTGAACATTGTGCGACAAATAAAACGAGCTACAACCCTGGACCAACCAGAGCACAACTGGTGAAGACACAAGTGAACGGATAAGAACTAGAGCGAGCCTGCCTCATCCATGCTGACCCTTTCTGCCTTCCAGTTCCTCCATCTCCTCCTCGGACAACACGGGGTTCTCAGAGCGTATGGCATCTTCCAGGTTGTCGATGATCACGTTGTAGGAGACATTGTTGGAGCTGAGCATCTCCTTGACGGTGGCGGCATTGTCCGGCAGCACAAGGGCGTCCAGCTCTGTGCTGTTAGCTCCCACGTCGCTCCATATCTGCACATCTGAACAGTCACCGTACATTAGTGCATCACACACATACTTGCCATCTGTCAGTTATATACAGTCTACCCCGAGGCTAAGCGTGGACAGACACAATACGACAATAGGCAACCTGCATACACTGAAACTTATTTTAAACAAATATTTGCCTAGATATGGCGACATAAATATTTCCTTGAGCTATTGAAATATTGATTCCCGGAACAAAATACAAAAATCCAATACATAATTTTGTTTACCTAACAGAAAAAATTTACTTTATTTGGGAAATTATTTACGCCTGACAAAAAAATATTTAGCCGACACAAATGTATTAATTTGTTTGAAAATTTACATTTTATTGTTACAAACGAACTTATATGTTTGTGCACCTCTATGTGTAACTATGCTATTTCCGTGACAATTGGCATTACAGCCATATTTGTAATGATTTAATAATGCTTCCTTAAGTTACAAAACATCATGATAAGGCAATTATTACAGAGAACAAAAATTAAGATGTAATATTGGTAAGTATAAATCTGCCTAAATGTTATGCATTTTATAAATCACATACCTATTAGAATGTGCCACTCCCCAACGTTCAGCCTTGGTCGTGAATGCTTATGAGAGATATGCCATGTATGAGAGATCTCTGGTTCGATTCTCGGTGCTACAACGTTTTTTTAATGGTTTCGACACAAAAATCTATGCACAATCAAACCAATATTTAAATCAACTTTCTAAATATTACACTAGGACGATAAAATAAAAACAATAAAGAAATTTTGTTTCAGCTATAAAAACATTTGTTTCGCCTTATACAAACCAATTATTTGGTTGCGCCAAGCAAATTTTATTAAACTCAGCTGAACCTTTCTCTCAGTGTGGTAGCAAGTCTGAACAGTCACCACATGGCAGTAGGTATAGCCACACACCTACCCGCATGCAGCCAAGTCTGAAGGGTTCAAAATAGTCTGGTAAACCACACGTCTCCTTGCATGTCATCAAGACTAGAGACTAACCGTACTCTCATACATCACAAACTCACCCGCATGCAGCCAAGTCTGAACAGTCACCACATGGCAGTAGGTATAACCACATACCTACCCGCATGCAGCCAAGTCTGAACAGTCACCACATGGCAGTAGGTATAACCACACACCTACCCGCATGCAGCCAAGTCTGAA
>PNEQ01017312.1:0-13728 GCA_003012365.1 Medauroidea extradentata | reverse complement strand
CATGGCAGTAGGTATAACCACACACCTACCCGCATGCAGCCAAGTCTGAACAGTCACCACATGGCAGTAGGTATAACCACACACCTACCCGCATGCAGCCAAGTCTGAAGGGTTCAAAATAGTCTGGTAAACCACACGTCTCCTTGCATGTCATCAAGACTAGAGACTAACCGTACTCTCATACATCACAAACTCACCCGCATGCTGCCAAGTCTGGACAGTCACAATGTGATGTTATTTACTCTACGCAACTTCCTGCTTGATGCCAAATGTGGACATAACACTAGTACACTGCACATCTCCTTGCATGCTGCAAAATGTCGACAATAATCTTGCAGGTCTACGTAATTGAGGTGGGCAAGTCCGGATATTTATTGGACCTGGCTGGGGAATCTACACCAACCTGTTTGGACCTCCATTATGGAGGCCTGTTCGATGGACCTATTGTATGCTAGTACGCTCTCCTGGGTTCACAGTTACGTTAAGTTTCTCAAAGAAAAAGTTTTTTTTTTTTTTTTTTTTTTTCGGGATAGAACCGCAGAAATTCTTAGTCTTCGGATAAGAACTAACGAAGGTCTGGATAGTATGGCACATTTAAGAGGACAGTATACTTAGACGTTGGACGGTGTTGTGGCGAGTCACGCGAATACTTTTTTACGCGAAACCGCCGAACTTATTCTTATTGTTGTTATCTATGAAAAGAACACCCACTTGAAACTACGTATGCCACTTTTTAAAAATTCATTATGCTTGTTAGTAACATGATTTTGGGGCCTTTGGAAATGGCTAAAAACGGCCTTTTTTGACTGCTGTGACTCTGGAAAAAAAACTACTTGAATCCGTACATTGCAAAATAAGGTGCGTGCATTGTTCTTTACTTTGTAATATACAAAAATAAAATTTTAGGGTAACCGCTTAAAATCCCATAGGAAATAGAGTTGTACGAAAACACTGCAGGCCAGTTTAGCGCTGCGAATAGAGACCATGTGCCTATCGTCGAGAGTGGTGCTATGGCTCTTATCACTCCGCTGTTACCGCGCGTCAAACGCGGAAATTTCAAACCAGTACACAGTTCTCTTAACATAGCGGTAACTGATTACTGGAACTTATAAATGCAGCGGAGAAACTGACACACCGGTACCAACAATGTTCTCAGCAGTTTTAAAACAATTTACCGCGTGAGATTGCCCAAATATTGTCTATAAGTTATCACGAAACATCTATTGAAATCTACTGAGCCTTACACGCTGTAGACAGGGCGGTAAAATAATGGTAAACAATATGCCGCCGTAGAAAAACTCTGCTGCCTTGTGGAGATGCAGTAGACAATAGTATTGTCGACAAGCCAGACTAGAAGAGTGGCATGTTACTTGTTGTACAGCCTCCCCAGAAGGAAGTATATGTGTACTAATAGAAAAAGTACAGCATTGGACAAATGTATTTTACACCATTTCTCTCTGATTAAATTACATTCATTCATTATTTATTTATAACTTTTCCAATACCAAATTTTTTACACTTTTACTAAATCGGATCGTGGGGATCGAATTACATTCAACAGTAAGATTATGTTGCATTTTTTCCCTTTGAAAAAAATTGTAAAAAATGCATTTTCAATGATATAATTTACAGGACACAACAAAATTCTTAAGATCATGTGTCGTTGTAAGATTTATAAGTCAACTAGCATTACGCCCGTGGCTTTGCTCGCGTGTAATACTCAGAGCAGATACCTCTTTGTACGACAGATAGGTAGTTCGGTCATCAAGCGTTAACATGACAAATATGCTAGTTGAGTTATTTGCAGCTGTGTAAGTAGCTATAGCTATCCCTGCCTCCAACAACGACATCGCATTGGCCTTATATATAGTCACATCAACGTTGTCGTTTTGGGGTAATTACGGACTATTAAATATAAGAGGGTAATGGAATGATGTACATAGTTTACGCGGTATTAAGACTGATTTTCCTCGAACACAATCAATGGTGATGGTGCCTTCACTTGAAATTACGTGTCATTATGGAGTTTTTGTGGTATAAAGTTTCGCTGAAATGTAAACGTATTTGGTGCCCCAACCTTAAGGTTAGTGAGATGGTATATGTGGGCTGATGCTGTCGAGGAACTTCAGTAGATAGAGGGCTGCATAATCAATTTTCACTACTATTGAACATCATCCAAATTGCACTAATTCCATATTCCTTGCAGTTTTTGTGTTATAAGATTTGCACATTTGCAAAGCCTTGAAAATAATTTGAGCCCAGAACCTCTCTAACAATAGATCGGAGCTACAAACAACTGCGCCACATAACGTCCAAATTATTCATGAAAACTACAAGTATTTGGGCTCACAGAGGTTGTGCAACACCGCGTCTCGATAGAACTGTAGAATGACATTCCTGTATAATTTATTTCTCGCTCGTCGTACTTGCTTTTCGGATCGCCTGCCTTGAAAGTTCACAAGCTAAGTTTTCTTCTTGGTTAAGTTATCTTATAAAATAAAAAAAAAATGCACTGCTTTTTAGGTACTTACGTAAGAATTCCGAAAATTCCTGAAATTAGTTTTCAGGAATTTGAATAAGCATCAATATTAACAAACATCACGTCGCTACATAAAAATCAATGGGATCGATATACACCGATTGTGAATCGAAAACACATTTACCCTTTTTTAACCTCTTTAGGGCGGATTTCAGAATAATTATTTAAATTATATTTTAGATATTTACATAAGCATCAATCTAAAGCAAAAAAGCACTTCGATATCTCGATTGCTTAGGTAGATATAAAGGAATAATCGAAAACACATTTTACGTATTTTCACACCCTTAATTAAGGAATTTAGAAACGTCTTGTAGTCCTGTCACAGACATTTGAATACGTAACCAATTGAAGTAATAATCTCAACGATAGTCAACTTTGTGTCTGTGATACAGACGATTCATAAAAAAACATATTTGCCCCCCCCCCTTTTTTTTTTTGCCTGGGGATCGAATTTCTAAAAATCCTAAAACAGCTTCTTGGGTATTTACATAAGCAATATTTTGAAGCGAAAACCAACTCTTTATCCCGAAGGATTCGATAGATAACGATAGTTAATTGGAAACACGTTTAAGGTCTTTTCACCCCCTTAAATGTTGAATTTCGAAAAAATCATGAAATTGGCTAATATACATTCTTATGTATGTCCTATTAAAGTAAAATCCACGATGATAGGCCGTTGGGTTCGAGCTCTATCGACGTTTTTTCGGAAATACATTTCACTACTTTTGACCCCCTTAGAGGTCGAATTTCAAAAAAAAAAAAAAAAAAAAAAAAGTTGCAGCTTGCCTGAGTCAAGTCTAGACAGTCAGAATACACTATGTATTACACACCACTAGTACGACACCATGTCTTGACAGTCACAATACACCAGTACATTACACACCTCACTGCATGCTGCTAAGTCTAGAAAGTCACTTCACTTTGTCCATTTGACTCTCCTTCGTAAAAGTCTGAACAGTTACTGCGCAGTTATACTGTTGCCACGCAGTTAAATATTTCCATAATTTCACGGAAATACTTTCAGAAAAGTACTTTAATTACACGAAAGTGGCTTCCAAAAAGTTGTATTTATGAAAGTTGATCCGTATTGTCATTTTACGGATGCTTCACCGTAAATATCCATTCAATCACGGAAATATGTTTCTACACTGTTAGAACATAAATAACTAAGCTTCTTTTAAAAATGTTGATATTGATGGCTCCTGTAATACACATACACACTTCTGCGAAGAGAAGACAAGCCAAGACAAGGAACGCGAAGCACTGCTTCCTGGTTTTCCACACACTGCGACGAAGAGAGTAGATGCTGAGCGACGAGTAATACAGACAAGGGCTCGTACCGCACAAAGGGAGAAGAGTCTAACAGCCCAGTATAGCTGCCCTGCGACGAAGACAGTAGACGCTGAGCGACGAGTAATACAGACAAGGACTCGAACCGCACAAATGGCGAAGAGTCTACCAGCCCAGTAAGTAGCTGCACTGCGACGAAGAGAGTAGTTGCTGAGCGACGAGTAATACAGACAAGGGCTCGTACCGCGCAAGGGCGAAGAGTCTAACAGCCCAGTAAGTAGCTGCACTGCGACGAAGATAGTAGATGCTGAGCGACGAGTAATACAGACAAGGGCTCGTACCGGGCAAGGACGAAAAGTCTAACAGCCCAGTAAGTAACTGTCCTGCGACGAAGACAGTAGACGCTGAGCGACGAGTAATACAGACAAGGACTCGTACCGCACAAAGGGCGAAGAGTCTAACAGCCCAGTAAGTAGCTGCACTGCGACGAAGAGAGTAGTTGCTGAGCGACGAGTAATACAGACAAGGGCTCGTACCGCGCAAGGGCGAAGAGTCTAACAGCCCAGTAAGTAGCTGCACTGCGACGAAGATAGTAGATGCTGAGCGACGAGTAATACAGACAAGGGCTCATACCACGCAAGGGTGAAGAGTCTAACAGCCCAGTAAGTAGCTGCACTGCGACGAAGATAGTAGATGCTGAGCGACGAGTAATACAGACAAGGACTCGTACCACGCAAGGGTGAAGAGTCTAACAGCCCAGTAAGTAGCTGCACTGCGACGAAGATAGTAGATGCTGAGCGACGAGTAATACAGACAAGGGCTCATACCACGCAAGGGTGAAGAGTCTAACAGCCCAGTAAGTAGCTGCACTGCGACGAAGATAGTAGATGCTGAGCGACGAGTAATACAGACAAGGGCTCGTACCGCGCAAGGGCGAAGAGTCTAACAGCCCAGTAAGTAGCTGCACTGCGACGAAGATAGTAGATGCTGAGCGACGAGTAATACAGACAAGGGCTCGTACCGCGCAAGGGTGAAGAGTCTAACAGCCCAGTAAGTAGCTGCACTGCGACGAAGATAGTAGATGCTGAGCGACGAGTAATACAGACAAGGGCTCGTACCGCGCAAGGGCGAAGAGTCTAAGAGCCCAGTAAGTAGCTGCACTGCGACGAAGAGAAGCGAAGTAGCGCGCACTAGCTACTCGCTTATGCCGAAATCACAATTGCGCAACAGAAGCGATGCGGAGTGCGCCATACGAATAACACAAGATAGCATATCAGCGTCGAGGCTTCTGTAACATCATCGCATCCATCACGATGCTGACTGGCCAACTATATTTTGTTATACGCACCGTACCCTTCGCGTCTTGCCTTTGTGATTCAGGCATACGTTACTTGCCTTCCAGACTCTCCGAGCGAGCGGCACACACATGTTCTACTCTCCCCGTCTCCCCTATCCTGCAGTGAGCGGCCATGCATGTCGCTAGATTGATCTTATCCCCTCTTTAAAATAATCTCACCTCTTTTCTTCGTTTCGCGCTAGCGGGCTCGCGCCGTTAAAGTTATGCTTTCACAGACAGTTCAATCTTAATCTCGTAATGGTACTGACGAAGTTCTGTAACATTATAATGTCAAAAACGAAGTAGTATCTTGCCACTGATTGGAACTTGCTCCTGAACGCAGTCAATGTGGTATATTGGTAAGAGTGCCTACTTGTTAAGATAGTGGGTACGAATCTCTGTCAATTTCGAGAATTTTTCACGTTAGTATTTGTTACTTTAAGACATCGAAAAGGAATAGGATAGATGAAGACTTCGTATTTTTGGAAAATGTAATAATGCCTGTAATTTAAAGAACGTTAATTTTTGTTGAGGAAAACGGTTCGCCCCTCATTTATGTAAGATTTTGTTACAAACCAAAACCGAGTGTCCGTGATTTTACAAAGATTTCTGTATTGTTTTTGCCTGTACTTTTCGGTGTTTTCACGAAAATTGTTTCTAACAGTGCAACTCCACTCTTACATTCCTGAATCATAGTTTTTGTGCAAAGCCATAATTTAATATGAATTAAGAAGTGCAAGATATGTAGTGTAAACATTCTTGTTTCTGTTATGGTAAGTTCGTATATGTCGTTGGGGTGTACGTTTTACGACTCTTGTTTTACAGTGGTGTTTTGAGCCGGTAATGTAGTGTGAGTACGCATTGTGTACATCGATATAGCGTGATTCAATGGGACTAAGGAAGTTTAACATTTTGTTACAATAGAGGTTGAGTCTACTTCTAAGAGAGGTCAAATCATGTCCTTGTTTTATTCCAATAAATAGCACGATCCCAATGCAGTTTTTCTGAATCTACTTAATTTGCATAAACTGTTTCCCGTTTCCCTTGGTCGGAAATCGCCTCTTGATACTTCTATCCTATCTTTCGCATTCAAAATGCTGTGCCCACATGTTGGCCAACAACTTTGAGGTAAATGACAAACTGAACCTGAACAAGTCCATACCATCTAACTTTGTTCAGCTGCAAGGGACTCAGTATGCCTTCTGTTTTCTCAGCAACAGACAACAGGCAAGCAACGATGTTGTTGATACTGACGTTTACAGTAAGATTCACGAGAAAATATAAAAATTTTTAGTTGAGACCACTGAGCAAATGATTGCTTGTCTTAATAAGAATCCTACATATTCCTTGAATAAGTATAGAATGGTCCATACATGTTTGCAGATCCGTAGTTGATTCTATGGACTTTTTTGGACCTCCCTTATTTTATACGTGGTTTTACTTCATTACAGTGCTAGGTCCTTTCCGGCAAACATATTTGCGCTGAAGAACTTTCAGTGTTCTCATACCATTGACGCTGTTTGGGTGAGTGAAACGAGAATGTGTCAAGCTCGACCTATTCGATTACATACTTATAATGTTTACTAATCTGCTAAGAGCAAAAGGAGAATTACAATACCGGATATTCGAGAATTAATGGTAGTAAATTGAATAGGTACACAATTATTTGTGTTATTTAGATCTTCAACCCATCAAGAAACAAAAATAGGAGGACCATTTTTGTTACAAAGCTCACTTTACTCAATGAAACTCTTCAAATATTCCCAACACCCCGACGGTACAAAAGTTGAATTCAATTAGACGGTGACCAACCGTGTTATTTTAGTAACGGTTGAAGGTGACAACCAGCATTTGATGTGGGGTTGGAGGCCCTTATGACATAAATCAATCAACATAACTTGGTTTCTGTTATGTTAACAAAATACGATTTTAAAACTACATAATCCAATGCTCATAATTCCAAAATTTTAAACCTAGATACTAAGTATCCTATAAATTTTCTACTTTATTTTTATGCGGTATTTTTCATCAGGAATAACCTCGCTGCGTCTGTACTCTGTAGTTCAGGGGATATATATATATATGTGTGTGTGTGTGTGTGTGTGTTTGCTGGGACACAATATCAATTTTTTTTAAATTCGACAAGCGGGTGTGAAAAAAAGCGAAATGAGTAATGTAATCGGACTTTACGTCTCGTCAACGGCGAGTTCATTAGAGACGATGACACACGAATGGATGCAATGACAGGAGCTGGGAGAGGAATCGGCCATGGCCTACGTTAAGGAACCATCCCAGCATTTACTGCTGTGCCTTATTTTCGTATGAACATCACCAAATTTTTTGTAGTCACTACCAATTTTTACTAGGGGCAGTAACACTATTTTGCGGTCGCTTCATTCATTTAGACAAATTATTTTCTGGTGGCCGCAAACTTTTTTTCTTATTTCCGTGCTACATGCCAGTGGCGTAGCGGGGCTGTGCTCCAAGACGTGCGATATTAGCAGCGACAATACGCTTTGAGCAGTTGTGTGTGGTGTATTCCTGACCATACAAGTCAAATGGTTCCTCAGACAACTCAGTGTTGTGTATAGTCACTGCTGGGCACCGCACACCTTGGAACACTCCACACGACACCCCTGAGACAGGCACCATACAACTACAGAAACATATCATGGCCTGTGGTACCGTTAATATGACAGGATAAGGTGTGGCGGAGGCTTGCTATGCCAGTCACGTAGTCTGCTTACACACAACGTCGCACTGACTACTGTTAACGGCGAGTCGGGTAGTTTGTGCTATGAATAAAGTGGTTTATTGTTAACTTCCGTGATGCACTGTATGTATGGGTGGGAATACCGTAACACGCAACATGCCAATCTAGTAAACATGGTTAAAATGTAAAAGAAAGCATTTAGAAGACTGTATACAATAACTCCTTGTATAGACCACTCACGATAAAGTGATCACTTTTTAAAGCTCTCCCAACCAACTTCAACCACTAATATGATTATATGTGGTCAGTAAGTTAACTTTTGAAGCCACGTGGATTGTGCACTATCTTTATAAGTTACTTAGCAATGTTTATGTTAATATGTTGCAGAAAGATAGATATTTATACTTGAAACAAATATTTTAGCAGTACATTAACCATTGTTCACTTTATCGGGACCATCACATACTATATTGTCAAAATGTCGGTTTTCATGAAATTTTAAACGTCCTATACAGCTGGCACATGAACATTGTTGCAGCGTGTTAGGAGTACTTAAGTTTTGTTTTTAACGAAACACTACTAAACGCCGCGTGTTCGATATATTTAACTACGAACAGAAAACACATTTAAAACAATGCTTATCTATTTTTTGTTTTCTAGATATCATGATTATACATATGGTTTAGATACACCTCAAAATGAATAAAAACTGCATCTACAGTTTGCTGTCACGTAAAAAATACCAACTGTAAGAGTAAAACAAAAATATAGAAACGCGCTCTGACTTCACAACGCACTTTCCGAAAATGAAAACAAGAGGGTCACCGCTTAAAGTCCCTTAGGAATGCGCCTAGGACCAAACAACACTGCACGCCCGCGCCCAGCACATAGAGGCGACATGACTGTTGACTCACGAGCCTATATAGCTCTTATCGCTGGCCAGTTTCCGTACCTCACACGCCGCATCTAGCGCCTGCTGAGGCCTCTTAAGGCTAGGTTTCAGTCGCCGTATTGAATTCTATAATTTTTCACTTTTTTGGAATTCTGAGAAGAAAAATGTTAAGGTGGATGGATCCCCAAAGCAGTGAATTTTCACAATTTTCGGCATAACTCTTTCCCCTCGCTTATTATAAAAAATCAAGGTTCGACAATCTGAAAAAAAACTTTTGTACAACTTATTACATTACTACATAGTCATAAACTGTCTTATTTGTGGAGCAGTGATGGCAGATAGGAAAAAAAGACATTTTTCCTATCTGCCATCAGTGCTCCAAAATAAAATCGTCTGTGACTATGTAAATATGTTTGAAGGTGTACAAAAGTGTAATCTACGGATTGTCGAGCCTTGATTTTCTATAATAAGCGAGGGAATAATATTTATGTCGAAAATTGTGATAATTCTAAGCTTTGGCGCTCCATCCCCCTTAAGTCGGCGACTACACCGCAAATTCTATTTACCTTCAGCTACAATGCAATCATGGCAATATAGCTAGTAACGTATAGTTAGGTCGCAATTTTTCAGGCAAATTATGAATAAAAAAATATTGTCACACACATTGTGGCGTAATTATGTTACCAGCTAAATCGCAAGGTCTATACTGTAGCGAAACGCAAGTAGAAATTGGGGTATAGTAGGATATTTAACAATTTTCTTCTTAGCATTAAAAAAAAAAAAAGAAAAGAAAAATAATAAAATTCAATATGGCGACTGAAGCCGAGACGCTTATCTCGTTAACTCCTTGCTCAGTGTTGCCTCGGCATACTTCGTGTCGAGCTATCTTACAAAATAGAGGATTTACAAAACTATACGCCACTAAGATATATGTTTGAATTACGACTTATACACGAAATAATTCGAGTATTGGATAAATTGTAACCAAACGTCATATTGTGACAGTTTATCGTTCAAGCTTTAATTTTAGAGTAGAGCTTAAGGTTGTAGATGGGTAATTTTATAACAGCATAACTCGGATACTTATAGCATTTATGTCTTTTGCAGCTACATTTTATATTTAGATAGTTCATAAGTTTTGATATTATATGATTAAATGTTTTATTAAAGCCATTTTATATTCATGGAAATAGTATAACACGAATAAATGTAGATTTATTTTATGTAGTAATTCGATATCCAACATACTCTTATGGATTTGATCCTGCTAATGTTAATCTAGATGAATGAACGATTGAAAATTCCAAAAATAAAGCTCACAGTGTACTGCGATGTGCCGGAGCTGCAGTAGCCTGTCGTACTACACACGCGATTGCATGAAAGATTTGCATTTTGATTCATTGTTTTGAATTTAATATAACTAGTAATTTAATGTTCCATGAATTAACAAAATTACATGCACGTGTCAGTGGAGGCGGGAGATGCTTGTATCAGCGAAGATTGTTAATTATAACAACTACTGCGGTTGTAGACAGTCCGGGACAAGGCGTGTCAATAGGTAGTGGATAATGGAAGCAACATTCTATTAAAATAAGGTGAAGACAACATGGTACATAATTCAGCGCTAAAAGCATCCGCTTAAAATTGTAGGTTCCTCGAAGCCAATTTGCAAGTACAAAAAACCGCAACCTTAGACAACAGGTTTTACAAACTTTGTCAGAAAAAAAGTTTCTCGAGTAACGAATATATCTGTAGATCAATCGCTGACGGCGAACTGTTTAAACATTTAATTGCAACGAAACAGATTACGCTTAACAAGTGCATCATTCTGGATAAATGTTGGCTCGTAAATGTGGCTAATATCATTACCTAGCATTGTTTTGAAGTTTGTCCATATTTACTTTCAAAATCGGGAAATTCACGGCTGCCGTTTCCTAGATTGCCTGTTGTCTGTGCAGTGGTATGCAGAAACGAACTCAATCATGCTGATGCACACTTCTATTTCCTTAGCCTGTGTGCACTAGATACTGATCAAATGTTACAAACCGAGCACATTCTTAAAGTGATTATAGCGTGCTACGCCTTTTTTTTTTAAGAATAATACCTCCTAATAATGTTGCATCTAAAAACTACTGGAAAAAACCAGTCACATGAATTGGCTGCTGACGAGATATAAAAGGCCTGACGACGACGCCGAGAGTCAGTTCACGCCTCGCCGCCGAGCAGGCTGGTTATTCCCAGGCCATAATTATTTAGGCCCTGGTAATGTTATTGACGATGCTGTACCTGTGGATATTGATGATGCATTAGCACGACAACATGATATAGAGTATAGTACTGCTACAGGTCATAAGGATATTCGTCGTGCAGATGAAAAAGCTATTGTTAATTTCATTAGTACTAAAGGAGCTCCAGGAAGATGTTTGATATACAAAACCCCACATATAGGTTCGAGAACGATATGTATTACCAATGAATTTATGTTAATATTGTGGGGTAATACATGGTTATATGAAGAGTTCAAGATTAGTGATGTTCGTAGTGGACAAATACTATTGACTAGTCTTGCGTATTTACCTGTTGAGAGGTTACCATTTTATATTACAAAACAGCAGTACAATGAATTACGTGGTTTTGCTAAAGTTGATAAAGTACAGATATCGTTAACACCGGTTGGTGAACAGACATCTTTTAATACGGGACAAACTCTTGTAGGAACTGCATCAGCTTATCATTACGTGCAAGGTATTTATGCACAAGGTTTAAATAAATCTTTTCCTATACGTCCTCGTAAGGCAACGTATCGTGCAGCCAATAGCATTGAAGTAGGTACATTTGACTTACCATATTATGATAATGATTGGGTACAACGTTTATGGGGAAATGGTACAGGTGATTATGGCATGACAGATTATCCATTATGTTATAAGATACCTCGTGATAATCCATTGCATACACAATTATTATACACAAATGCAGGTCATATCGGGCAAGTAGCATCCCCTGGACATTATGATTTACGAAGTCACATAACGGACTTTACCTGGACGGATGCTAAAGAGCAGCCATTTATGTATTCTTATAAATACAGTAATGGTTTAATAAAGGTTCCACCTTCTAACGCGTCGTGTATGTTAGGAACTAAAGGTCATATTGGTTTTAGTAGTTGGGCAGCTAACACACATCGTTCTCAAATTGCAAATAATCATTGTATTGCTGGAAGTCGAGTAACTGACATACAAATGCCGCGATATCTAGCTATAGGTCCAGGTGGTGCATTTTTGAATAATTCGCCATATGGTCAAATTATTGAGAAAGCACATGATTTCACTTACTTAGCTGGTACTCGTGATACGTACAATCAACAACCTAGTTTGCATTTAGGAATAATACCTGTTCGTTCTAATAATCCAAGTGCACTTAATGATTTTGTGAACTGTTCTGTGTATGTTAAAGTATCGACGAAATGTTGGATAACAGAAAATATGGATTCAACAACTACATTAAAACATTTGAGTCCACATACTATGCAGTATTATGGCGATCCCAGTACGACAAATGATCCTAATAACTATTATCATAATTTTCAGGAAGAAAATGTATATTGGCAAGGTACAGAAACAGCTCCTGTGGCAGTTCAGCTCGTGCGACTGATGCAGGTCCTATAGTTGTAGAGCAGGAAGTACTTTCAGATACACCAGCTTCAATGTTAACTAAAGTTCAAGACTTGCAAACCAGTATTGATGATATTCATAATACTATTGTAAATGTGCAGAATACTATGCGTACTTCATCTGTGAGTACAAATGAATTAGCGAATATACGTTCGCATATACATGGTATTGAAAGTAATATCGAAAAACTTCGTACTGGTTTAAGTAGGAAAGAGGATAAACCAAAAGGAAAACATGAATAAAAGAATGTGTATATATTGTTTTGTATATTTATTAGAGGTGGATAGTTGGAAGTTGCGAACTGTACATACATTGTCAAATTTTATTACATTTGTACATAATCATTAAACATTTTATCAACATAAAATGGATTAAATTTCTTAAAACCTTTGATTTTTCCCCATGTTTTCCATCTGTAACTTATCATACGTGTATCCCATTGTTTACCTTGGAAATATTCTTTATTACTTAATACAATAAATGGAGTATGTAGTTGTATATCATCACCAAGATTTTTCTGTGCAATGTTGATTTTATCACCACTGAATAAACATAACAATATATCTCTACCAGGTTCATCAAAATTTGGATCGTCGATTATTCCTAATCGACAGTTAATAAGGTTTTGAAAACCAAATCGTTCATATCTGATATTATGTGAACAATAACCTGTATTAATCATGGCATCACCTATCATTGTGAAGAATG
This sequence comes from Medauroidea extradentata, assembly GCA_003012365.1. NCBI lineage: Eukaryota > Metazoa > Arthropoda > Insecta > Phasmatodea > Phasmatidae > Medauroidea > Medauroidea extradentata. The sequence continues at coordinate 573 of PNEQ01017312.1, read as the reverse complement.
TAGATTTATATGCACCTGGTGGGATAACAATTTCTATAACATTCTTTTTATCATTACGTTTTGAAAGTACGTTAAACAGTGTATTAATAAACTCTGTTATACTTTCCATATTATTATCAAATTGAAACAATAACAAATCCAACACCCACTGATGGGTTTCTTCTATTGACATATAGTATTGTTCAAAAGGTATCTGTATAGCAGAAAAAATAAGTTTTATAAGGCACAACGTTAGTATCATTACCATGAACTACATTTTCTAATTCACCAAATGTCATATTGTTTATAATACATTTTGCATTATTTAAAGCTTGTTGAAAAACTTTGCTATCAAGATTACTTAACTTAGGATTCATTACCAAAAAACTAGTTTGAGTCACCAATTGTAATGGTGAACATAACAAACGTAAAATTATTTGAGCTACATTTACAGGAGTAACTTTTAGTCTGAGTAAGTCGAAAATTTGTGATCTTCGATCACCTGACCCAGGTCTTGACGTTTCTTCATCTCTTGGGATAAAGCTCTGCATAACTGTAGAAACGCACGGTCCACTTCTGTCACCGGATGTGATG
>PNEQ01017311.1:0-59839 GCA_003012365.1 Medauroidea extradentata | reverse complement strand
GGTTGCTAATTTGGTAGGAGTGTTAGTATAGACGATGAAGATCCGTAGGAAATAAAGTCCTTGTAGGTATAAGAAAAATATTTACCAACAAGTTTTTTAAATAATTGATTGATTTTATTGGGAATTGATCGGATATAGCTAAGAAATAAGTCATGTTTAAGTAGTATTCATTAATTGTATTCAAATAAAGTTTTTGAAATTATAGTTACAATGTAAAAAAAACGATGATTTTAAAATTGATGATCAATACGTAGTCGCAATCGATGGTTGTTACTACTTACGGTCATCTAGCTGCTATGTGAAGACACTGGTGACGTGCTGTGAAGTGAGAATTATAAAGGAAATATATTTTAATATGAAGGATAAGAAAGGTGTGGTAAAGTTGGGAGAGGGTGGTGGAGGGGGTGTTGTAGTTTGAGCGGGTTATAACACGAACGTCAGTGAGAGGGGAAAGTAGGGGGGGGAATTCATCACGTGACTAACAGCCAATGAAAATACAGGATGGGTTTGGGGGAGGGGGGATAAGTTAATATATACATGTAAAAAGTGGTGGGGGCGTCAGTGTGTCGATGGAGCTCGTCCGGGTAAGACGTGCCGGCAGTTGGTTTAGTAAAATAATTTTGTATAAAAAGTTTTTTTATTCAATAAATTTTATTAAAAAGTTTTTTATTAAAAAGTTTTTTTATTAAATAAATTTTATTAAAAAGTTTTTTATTAAAAAATTTTTATTAAAAAAAATTTCTAAAAAGTTTTTTATTAAATACGTGTGGGGTTATATTGGAATACGAAATCGAAAAATTTTCGGAAGAAACACCAAGATGGCGGCCGGAATCAAGATGGCGACCGAAAACAAAATGGAGGTAATATTTTTTCGGGATTTTTTGAAATTTTGAAATTTTTTGGAAAATTTTGAATTTTTGAAATTTTTTTGAAATTTCCGAAATTTTGGAAAATTTTGGTAATTTGACACTCAAGGTCACGGTTACAGGTCAAGGTCATCCAACATGGCGGCCGGGGGCCGTGACGTCATAACATGGAGGGGGGGCGCCACACTGGGGCGGGCGCCACACACCGGCTCCATGTCCCAGAATCGGCTAAATCTATCTACTGGTATTTGCTGATATTTTTATCCGTAAAAATATTTTTGTCTTATATATTTCCTAAGGTTTCATATGAATTATTTTCATGTATTATTTCCTGGTTTAGTAAGATATCGTTGTGATATTTAATTTCTGTAATACTGTAGACTATGTGATTCAAACATAATGTAATATCATTTTTTTCTGAGTTTTAAAGAGCTTGTTTCGTACAATCCTGAATGTACTGCGTAAAGCAATGGTTCTTTCCGATACTTTATGTCCGTTTCGTCAACACGACAGGATAGTAGTAACTGAGTTTCCTCTGTGTACTGAAAACATTTTAAATACATGAAGCATGATTTCTCTGCCACTATTCTTTTGCAATTTCAGTTTTTTTAATTCTCATTCAAACAATAAAATAAATTTCTAAAAATACATTTAAATTTTTTTTTTTTTTAGCTTAGATATTCAGTTTGTACTAAGGATATTTCTAAATAATAGCTATTTAGTTTATGTTTTATTGAATTCCACAGAAGTGAAGAAATGCTGTAGGGGTAAACATATTTATTGTTTTCTAACGCAATCAAATAGTAAATGTACAAATTCATTGCAAATGTATTGTAAAGAATGATACAATCAAGTACGGCTATTTATCACGACATTAGCGGTAACTTTAAAGCACAGTTTTACTTATGTGCTTTATCCAGTAAACTTAGACTTGAGTAAAATGTTTGAAACAGCTCTCCAGATGAGAGCTCGGAAGGGTTCGCACAGTGGGAGGTCAGTGGGTATTCGTTGTTGTTTCTTGCCGACCTTCTTACTGGTGCGCTCTGCGGGAGGTTGGGTGGGGCGAGTACAGACAATGAGCCGAGAGTGGGGGCAGGTCCTTCTCCTCTGGAAACAGGGAAGAAGCGATTCGGAGAAACAAACATTCGTGTAAGTGGTAAACACCCTCAATTGGATATGGTGATGAATGTGGGAAGGGGGAATGGGGCAGTTTGGCCTGCAAACAAACTAAGGGAACTTTGAAGGGAAAAGGAAACAACAGTGAGAAGATTCAGAGGGTGTGGAGGAGAACGAAGAGGGGTAGACAGTCAACGCTGGTGAGGACGGTGAGGGATTGGAATACACTGCGGGAGGAGTTGGTGACTGCGAGAAGGTAGGGGGGTTGGAAGGTTTAGGAAGGGAATGGTGGATTGGTTTTGGGGGATGTCTACTTGCCAATAGGCACTAGCCCAATTGCGGATGTAAAATTATTATTTAGATATCCACATTTCTCTCAGTTTGTAATGGAACAAGCTGCTACAAGAACTTTGAAACTGTCACACGAGAAGATCTCATATTAACTTAAATTTTCTGTAGTTGTAGAAACTATATTCACTTCAAGTGTGCACCTTTGCAATACTAAATATAGTGACTGTTGTATACCACATCTCTTGTAATTTAACTTTACAATAATTTGTTTCTTCTGTACAATAATATTGTTTCACTTCAATGTACTCAATATTTGAACGTAATTATAGAAATTAAAATTAGGAAACTAAACAGTTGCTATAAATATTGAGGCAGGTTTGGAGTGATACAATGACCTACAGGGCTGTCCAAGTCAGTACACAATGATAAAAAAAACAAATATTTTTTATTTACAAAATGTTTGAGCCCACTGGTTCCTATTTAGCCTACACGGTTTTTGTGAATACTATTTTTAAATTCTGAATGTGAGCAGATATCGTAAAACCGCCAAACAGATTAGTTTAAATTGCTTTTACTATTTTGTTGTGCTTAATGATTGACTACATTGTTTAAAAGGCAATAACTAAACATATTAATATAAAAAAAACTTCATAGCAATATCCTACCAATTTTCAACACATGTATGTGACAGGTTAACAATATCTGCTCCCTTTCTGGATTTCAAAAAAAAATTATATTTACACAAAAAGTGTAAATAGGAACCAATGTTCTTAAAACCAATTTAGATTTGGGATGAACTATATGGCAATCATAGGCAGTTTGCGATAAACTGAGTACTTTTAAAGAACACATTGGCTAGATTAATTATTTTAAAATATTGTTTATATTGAGTTCAGGTATTATTACGTGTTGAAATTGGTACATTCAACACACCGTGATGAACACTGAAGAACCTACATTTATATTAAGAAGTAACAGGAGAATATATATTATCTGGAATTTAAAAAATAATTTAACTAGTCTTTCAAAAGTGCTCATTTTATCCTGAACCACCAGTAAAGAAGAGAAAGTATACCATAAAAAAAATTCACACATTACTGAACAAAAATATGTATGTAAAGGTGATTGTGTCAAGCACTATTTAATCTTCATGCCTTGGCTATGTTGATAGAACATGCTGAGTTGAGTACACAGTCTAACATGAGCTCACCCGGTAAACTTGCCTAGTCATTTACATAAAAATATAATAAGAATGATGGAATTCTTGCAAGCTATGAACCCAACTGACACAATGAGAATGTGGTGCAGAATCTTGTAACAATATGACAAGGAAGGTGGTTGAGAGGCTTGGTATAAACTAAATCAGTTAATTCACCCTACAACTATTTACCTCGTACTCGCCCAACCATTTACACGGATATTGTGAAACTACACAGCCATTTTACACTGTTTGAATAACACATTGCCATAAGCGTTTTATTTTTGTAATAAAGGCTGCCAGAAAAAGTTAGTAAAAAGCTGAAATTTAAAAGTATTTTAGCTGAAATATAATTGGTACACATGAAACAATATCACTTAAAGAAATTCACGGAAGTGTTTGTTTTGTGATAATCAGAAATTAAATTATCTGTAAACTCGAAGACATAATAAAACATGCTTAATTTAAAGTTTGTGTGTAGGTTCTGGAGAAAGAGGAGGGGTGGGCACTTACACCTTCTATTTTATTTTTATATTTAATTTAAATTAAGAAATGTATTGCACAAATAATTACATTGAATTAACAGATGGTTAAAGCAAAATTGCAAACAAAATTTATTTCAGCTTAAATTTAAATCACTTGAGATCTATAAACTTTGGGCATAGGGACAAGGTGTATTGTAAACATTGCCTTCCACACTTCGGTTCTATATCGCAACATAATATCTTCGACTGCCACTTCACTGTAGTTTAACAGGGTCCTTTGAAACATTGAAATAATGAGTAATTTAAAGTTTTTGTGCTAAATAATATTCCTTGTAGCCTCGTAGCATACAGGCACCAGGCACACTTCTCATTTTTAATTATTCTTTAAATAAAACAAAGGTAATGATTCCAACAAGTGTCAAAATCACCCAGTTATAACGAATTTCATCATGTAAATGCGACAAGTTATTTGCAAACCTATTTTCAATTGCAGTAACCAAGAATGTCCGAAACGCCTTTCAATAACAGTTCAGACAATGGGTCAACCTACTACTAGAGCTCGTAGTTCGCAAGCCACCGCGAGCTTTACTAAGCGCACGCGGCCAAGCATTGCGAAAGATAGGCAGTTGCCAGACCTAACTATATGACCATGCCATCCACCTAACCGTGTCCCCTCACCTGTAACGTTAGTTTCTGTTTAGTTTAAGTTAGTTTATGTTAGTTAAGGTTCAATTCATTGGTTATAACACTGTGTGCTGAACCGAAGGACGACATTGTTAGGTTAGGAAACTACAATAAAAATTATGACTCTTCCGTTACGTCGATCGCGAAGGACAAATGAATCCTCCCAAGTATTTCCGAAGAGCGGGAATGTTAGCATGACCCAGACGCTAGTTTTTTATGGTTGCCGTACCAGCTAGTAAAGCAGACCTCTCACAAGTTGGTGAGGAATATAGTTCCGTGTTTTATCGCTAAAATAAAAAGTTTGTATTTTCATAGCTATAACAATTTACCGCAACGGGGTGCTTCCGACAAAACAAACCTCGTGAAAATATCAGGACCGCACACTTGCTACACTAGCCACTGGCCCGAGTAAGATGGAAGAAACGGACTTCACTTACTGCATAATACAATAGTTTTATTGTAGTCTATGTTTGGATTTTTTATACATATCTTATTTGAGGAAAATAGCCTGACAGTTATATTCTGACTTTTAAGAATTGAAATATATATATATATATATATATATATATATATATATATATATATAGAGAGAGAGAGAGAGAGATTATATATATATATATACATAGAGAGAGAGAGAGATAATGTTTACCGATGCTCAAAAGAGAAATGTCGAAACCGCAGTCAATTTTACACTGTACAAACCTTACCTTGAGGCTTCCTTCTGTCAGCTGGAATCAACTTCACCCCATTTCCACGCTATCATAGGAATATCGCTAGTAAACTTCTGAGAATGTACGCTTTAATGGTTGCGCCCGGGATCACCTCAGTAAACAAAGAAACTACAACTGATCCGATCCAGTGTCACCGACTCCAAAAATAGCAATAATTGTATATTACTTTCCTAATAAATTGATTGTATTATAAGTGGTCTAAAAATAACGTAATTATTTATTAGTGTATTTCTTCATAGTAGGTTTTTTTTAAGTGAGTGATGTTTTTGCCATTTTTTAAATGTTTAATTTGTAATTCAAAATTTTAACATAGGTCTTACATTGTTAAGGTTTAATTTATTTGTAATATCAATTTATGAAAATATCCTCCTCTCTCTACTTCACGCAATGGCTTAGCAACTTATTTTCATGTACGTGATAAGGATAACAATGATTTAAATATCTTACCTATGAGTTACAGTGAGACTTCATTAGGGAGTAATGGGTGTTCTAAATTTGATTTCGTCATTTGTGAGACGATTCTCTACTCCGCCCAATATAGAACCAAATGTACTAATTGGCATTCGAGTATATTAAAAAAAAATGTAATAGTATCTCTTCCGATGCCCTTATTCAAATGGGTTGAACTCTCCATATTTATTTCTCTACCGATTATTTGGTTGGATGCCAAAACACGGATTCAACAATCATCTGACTGGACTCCACAGTCCTGTGTACACTCTGTCTTTAACTACTATTTCATTGGCCGCTGCTCCAGTGAGTGGCAAATTACACATCTGATAAGCTGCCGGTAGCTGGCAATGTACTGCGGAAGTCAGTGAGTGGTTTGATTAAGGTCTGCTTTTGGTTCACGGTTCACAAGTTAAGAGTTTCATTGAACTGCAAAGTAATGAACCTGTATAGGAGTTTGACGTCTAACATCTTCTCTAATTAATTCACGAAATTTTCGGACCTCTAGTCACAATTAGACAGCGCCAACAGAAATGTTCCTGAGCAGGGATGTGTGAAATTTAGAAACAAAGATTTTCCTTAGAACATCTCATGAATAAAGACACGAGAAATTCGCTTATTCACTTGGAAGACGCCTAGACTTTACAGTTCTATACACGTACTGGCCAAAGTAGAATATCCATTAGGTTCTAACCGTACTTTCGGGTAATACGTGTTATCCCCACGAATTATTTCCACATCTATTACTGGTTTGCTGTTGTCAAAGATGTGTCAAAACAACTGTCGTCTAATCACAGAAGTGACAGTGGAGTATACGTTCTTGAAGTTCAAAATGATCTATAACTAGGTGAAATACTCATTCCTGCACTAATAAATATAAGCTGTTCGCATATGCAGAGGCTCTGCCGCTTGTTTCTATAGCAGTGCCGTGTTTCGAATTCTTGCCTGATGTTTCTAACATGACGCGATCGCGTAGGTACATTAACTTACCTCTGATAGCGAGTTTTGAGCGAAGCTGCAATGTGAGTTTCTATAAGACCGTCAAGGCATTCCAGACCACTGTTTGACTCCCATTACGTAAAACCTTCGAACACTATCAGCAGTTCACAAGAAAAAGCTCTTAAGTTAAAAGTAGATAACACAAGTCTGTACGACTTGTTCAAGACAGTAGTGATAGAAACACGGCAAGAAAGTCATATCGGTAAAGCGGTCGTTGGAAACCACGCAACAACCATGATTAGAAATCGTATTGTACCAGGCTTGAAGTTAAGGTAGCTCACAACAGTTCACTTGGCGTCCAGAAATAGTCGTGGCTGCTACTAGGTAGGACTCCATTCAAGCCTCATTATCATTCATTCCGCCTTCAAGGACTCCAGGAAAGGAATTACTGGTCAGCGCTTAACAGCAAGAGCTTGAATTCTTGTGAGGATGACGTTGGTTAAGTATTAATAGCAGCGGCAGGAAACACGGGAGGTAAACGGGACTTCCCATAAAAACCTACCATTCAACGGTCATTATTTCCCACATATGGAAATCGGGAATGACCTCATTGGGAATCGAACCCAGATCGCTGTGGTGGGACGCGAGCTGTCTGGAGAGACGGATGGCAGAGGATTTTGGTTCATAGAAAAAAGCCTATTATGCCTTGTTATTTAAGTTGTTAGTAGGTAGTGAAGTTACAACAATTTAAATGACACTTTCCCTAGTCGATACTGCAGCGACAATCTAATCAAATACCTGGAAGCATGGACGCTCCTCACGATGATCATAACCAGCTGGAAGTTCACCATCACCATCATCATCAGCATCATCCTCATCATCATCGTGTGTCAGATTGTATGTGACCTGTCCAATGTTGAGAAGTTGTTTTGTATTGAAAACAGATTACCTAGATGTTTTGACACAGGAGACATTTTCTGATCAGTAGCACAGCCAAGTGGAATGAGTAAAGCACTGTATTTCGTAGGACGATTTCCATTATCAACTATATGAACGTCAAGTTGAAAATATGAGAATTGTATATCACGTTTCTGCCAAAGGAGCATAGTAGAGAGTGAACGAGACATTTTTGTCAGCACTTAACATCGAAGTCATTAGCGTTAGTGAGCGGTGACATTATGTGAGTTTGGAGCAGCACCGGAATGAATGGACGGAGGAAACGGGAGATCCCTGAGAAAAACTGCAGACCAACAACGGCATCGTCGGCCCGATTCCCACATGCGAAAATCCGGGGACCGACCCCCTTGGGTTCGAACCCGGTTTGCCTTGGTGGGAGGCGAATGGTCTGACCATTCGGCCTCCTTATTATTATTTTTTTTTTACGAACGAAAGGTGTATTATTTTGCAAAACGCCTACGTAATATTGTACATTATGTGACTGCTCTTAGTCTTGAATATATTCGAAAATTTCGTTAAAAACGTTAATTTCTTAACCAATGTGAAAAACAACTACCCACCACTACCTTAATATATTGCATTTCAAAATACTACATTTGAATATACCTGTTGAACTCACCAAGAACGAGAAAAGACTTGATCCAGAATATATATATATATATATATATATATATATATATATATATATATATATATATATATATATATGTGTGTGTGTGTGTGTGTGTATGAATGGAGATGATATCTCATAAGGTAATTTGGACAAATTGTGCATTTTAAAATTTAAAATTTTTTCGCAGCTGAATACGCCTGACTCCAGTCAATAATAAGGATTATGGATGGTCCTCAACGTCCTATAACAAAATGTATTCAGGATAAAGAAGAATTGAATACTGAATCAGAAACGTTTATTGAAAAGTAAGTAATTCTTTTGGTGATAAAATATTGCTAGAAAAATGAAATAAACCACCAAGTAAAATTTAATGCTTTAGTGTAGTAACACATATAAATTCTAGCATTTTATAAACTTCACAGTATTTAAAAATTAAATTAGCACCCAACATTAAAGAAATAATCGTAACTCTTTAAACTGTTCTAAGATGAAAAATCCTGCACGAGTTATCCACGTAACTACCGTGTCTTTTCTCAGCACAGGTAAACTTTTCAACGACGGACTCGGACCGAGATGGAAAATCTGGAGACGAAGAAGGTACCGTGTTGTACTAATGATCTTCCTTGGAGAAATGGTTAAAGCTGTACTACGCTCAAACCTCAGTATTGCTGTATTTCCTATGACTGAGAACTACACTATTACTAGCGAGAATGGAACAGAAATACACGTAAGTAAAGTATGTGTACACTCGAATCACTACGTTATCATTAGCTGCACGATGGGATTCCCTAGCAAACACCAGTATTCTGTAATTTCTAACTTTCTAATACTTTGAGGTATGATCGCATTCTTAACAGTTTTAGGATGGTTACATGGTAAGCAGTTTTTTTGCACTTACACCAATTTGGCTATTTATATTCTTAATTAAGCTTCGAGTAACGCTCTGTGCTCATATTTTAAGGCTTTCAATTAACGTATGAACTCTGCACGCACATGTTCGCTGACGGATTTTGTTTTCAATTCCCCGTATTTTTTTCCTTTTAAAAGCGAGATTAAATAACTAAAAACCATAGTACAATGTTTTCTAACATGAAACCATCAAGACGTTATTTTTCAGTTCGTTAACTCAAATATTAACACTATTTTGAAATAGGTGATTGTGAAATCGACCGACCAACTCCGTCACGAAAATATGCATTGAATAAATTCTAGTCATTTTTTCTTAAAATAATTAAGGAAGCTAAGAGTCGAAATACATTACATTAAAACGAAGTTCAGGGGTTTGTGTGTCGCTTATCGCCTACCTCTCTAGCCTCTGGCATTTTTCTTAAATGTTATGCAATAAATAGTTGAAAACTATCTTCATGAGAATGTTCCAACGTGACAATTTATTTAAACTTGCTACATAGTAAATTATATTGGCAAATCACTGGGAGATTCATTAAAAAACTAAATAAAAAGTTAATTATATATATATATATATATATATATATATATATATATATATATATATATATTGTGTGTGTGTGTGTGTGTGTGTAATGCAACCTCCACTTTATTAATAAAATGCGATGATGTTGCTAAACCATTTTCAGTAGGTGTGTTATAAAACTCTTGTTACTGATTCAGTACTTATTCTTAAATACCTTCATAGCTTTACAAGTACAATAATTTATAGTTTAAAGATTCAGTTGGTTTTATAGTTCTTACACTATTAATTTAAGGAAAAAGTGACACCTACATTATCAACGTTTATTTTTATAAGGAATAACATGTTATACATAGTCTGTCAAATTCACGCTCATTCTGTATAACAGAAGTCTATGTATCAGGCAAGTAAAAACACCACTTGTCATATTTAATGTTCCCCAGTTATTTTAACTTGATGTTAAAGTGTACATAGCAATATAAAAACAATTAATTAATAAACGAATGAACACGAAGAAAAAACTTTCCGTGGTTATATTACTTATTTTCGAGAAAAAAAAAACAGTATTAAATATGTTTTTGTTCTTTGTTAATTTGCTTTAAATTTCAAGTTTGTACTGAGCCTAACAGATGGCTCTAAGTGCAAAACCACAAAATAGGCATACAAAACTGTACCCTAAAGTTTTTTATTCGAGTTAGTAGAGTTTTAATAATTATATGATCTTGAAATTTTTGTGGCGTTAATTGAGTACGTCAGGTCTGAAAGGGTTAAATGCATTTTTAGTAGCAACATGGAAATTCTCGTGTCGACATCGCGAAGCTACCTTCAACAAAAGTATAGTACGTCATATACGATTGCCGTAGATTTTAATTTTTAAGATTTTGCGATGCCATCGGTTATGTTTTCCATTTAACAGTAATGAACTCAATTAAATGTCTGTGTATCAAATGATAGTTTTAATATATTTTTTCCAGGTTCAAGACTTTGGTTGGGATGCAAAGACACGTGGCTTTCTTCTCAGTGTTTTCTTCTATGGCTACATTGCAACGAATATACTCGGAGGAATATTGGCTGCAAAGTATGGTGGTGCCAGAGTGTTTGGTTATGGTGTTATTTTAACGTCAATTACTACGTTACTGACACCAGTACTAGCTCGTATTCATCTCTACGTACTCATTGCTCTTCGGATATTTGAAGGATTATGCGAGGTGCAAATATTAATTTACTAAAATATAATTTGAATATACATATAATTTGCAAGGATATTTAGTGTGGCCAATAACTATAGTATATTAAAATTGTGTAAACATTTCCAGGAATTTCTTTGTCCTTTTACAGTCCTTTATAGTTTTCTCGATTTCCTATTTTAAAATTTTAGGAAAACTTTCTTGTATACTAAAATCATTGGTTTGTAGGAAATTATATAGTTGTATACATGTCACATTCCCTTGTAAGCATTTTGTTGGAATACAGTATATATTTATATTGGTTACATGCTACAAATTTGAGATTGTTTAATCTTTGAACTGTGTATTAAATATACACAAATAAAAAAAGCGAAGTATGTCCTCAAGGTGGTCTAGGGGGCCGACATCTTCACCGTAGTTGGCTGCGCACCGGTTTGCAGTACGATAGGTTCTGGGCTCGTTTCCATGTCCCGGCTGTTTGCAAAGTTGTGTTGGACTAAATTGGTCACAAACATTATTCTCAATGTTAACTCGGGCCGCGTAAATTTACATGTCACTAAAGAGGGAATGTTTGACATAGTGACGAGGTACTGTTGTTAAAAAAATATATCCTCACAATTTTCTCAAAACGATTACATATTATACGTAAAAATCAGTTGCTGAGCAGTTATTTAAAAAATGTTAATTTTCATAGTCAAAATAAAATAAAGTTTTAAAATCTCATTTTACCTTATTGCAAGTACAAAATGCTACTCATTGTAATTTTATGAACATAAACTCTACAATTTTTACACTAACAACATTTATAGGTTTAAAAGGGATTCCTTTGACAACTAGATTTCAAATTATATTCCTGGTAAATTACATAATTTAATTCGAGTGTAGTTTTTCTTATTTAGTTGATATACTGTGGCATCCTGTATACCATTCAGAATAGATTTTTATATTTCAGGCTAGCAAGATTTATTTTGGTCGTGTATTTTTCTTTGTTAGACAATAGAAAAATCCTACAAATATTAGTTGGAAATTCAGCCGAAATATTTCAGGTAGTGTATCATTGTGAAAATGACGACAGTATGAAACACAACTTGTAGAGTAGCTCAACTAATAAGGGAAATATCCATCCTTGAAATTCAAGTATTAAATTCATATTTTGGCAAAATATTGGAAACGGTTGTAAATAAAACCACGAAGGTTTTAACTGTGTCCAGGGTTATCGAACTCAAAATAATACGAAAATAAATACAGTTAAAACATTCCACACAACATAGGTAGAAAACATATGGGTGACGTCCCTCTAATTGCATACAATGTTCTTGCTGGCATGAGATATGGCCTTCTGAAATAGTCGCCGCATCCAGTAAGTCTAAATGAACAAAAAAGTTGCTCTTGGTGCTAGTGTCCAGAACCTTCCGTTTGCTTTAAGAATGCATATACAATATATTAGCGGCGAAGTGAATGTTCCTGACATGTAGGCAAATCTTCATACACGCGGAGGTAAACACGTCAACAAAATCTCTAATGCAACGAGACAGAGAGGGCGACTGGTATTGTCTACACATCACAACACTTTAAAAGTCTAAAATTATTTTTAAGAATTTTCTTCCCTAATTTATCCTGAATGATCGGTGTATCTATGTGCATTCTAAACAAGGAAAAACGTTACGAAGAATAATGTATTAGTCATAAAGTTTACAATTAAATTAATTTTGGAGAAATGATTTTCTCCCTTCGCCGTCTTTGTTAAAACATGTTGCAGTACTATGACCAATTAGCTACCTTTATGTTGCGTATTTCACTAAAGAAAAAAAAAAGTTATTTACAAGGAAAGGAGCACTTCAAGAGTTTAATTACCTACATGTATGAACCCGTTGTTCTGTGTGTACTAAAGACCCGATCATTTGTTCATTATCTGCTACTCACTTGAACAATAGACGATGAACAAATAGACGGGGCTTGAATATTCATAGGACATTGGATTCTAGTATGTGGATCATTGAACACGTGATGTTTACCTTTCCTCATGTATTTATTTTAATATTTTTATTGTGCTCTGACTCATGAAAATCTTATCATTAGATCATTTCACAATGTTACAATACACACAGCACGCCTCTGACTATCCGACAAATTTATATAATATACAAAGTTGATTTGTGTAAATTATTTACTTTTAGGAATACAACAATTATAAAAAATAACGTACTGGAAAATTCGCATGACATAAAATAACAGAAACGCTAATTGAAACCCAGTAATAATTCACGATATTAATTTTCGCAGCAAATGTAGCCATAAAAACAACCGTTGCCTCTTAAGATTAGTTTTTACAGCTATTGTACATCTCCTTCATACTTCTAAGTGTTTTTAGTTTGATTGTCCAGCAAGGTACAAGGTAAGCACATACATCGCTTTCAACGACCAGTTAGCTAAGAGTCTATTGCTATTTGCAGGGCATTCTAGAGCCAAGTATGGAGCTGCTGCTGTCCAGGTGGCTTCCTGTTGAGGAGAGAAGTTCTCTTGTCGCAATAGTTGTCTCGGGATCTCAGTGGGGACACTCAGCTACTGTTGCAGCGTCTGGTGTGATCGGATATTACTGGGGCTGGGAGGCCATATTCTACTGTACGGGTAAGACTGTTACAACTCCGTCTGTCACAAACTGGTGTCTATCTTTTGTTATATACTGGGCTGCATTAATACATCTAGGCACTCTAGGCCCATCAGTCTCAGCGTCCCGCAGCCTCTGTTTTCCGTCCTTCCTTTTAACAACTTACGTCCTTTTAAAATTACTCTGCTCTATCCACTCGATATGTATAGTAATAATAGTAATGACACAATAATTATTCAGCTTAATTGTAACGCAGTTAATTGAAAATAAATAGCTGGGTGGGCTATACAGCAGGTAATACTAATAAAGAGAGCATATTTCAACTGTGCGAAAAGTAACTTGTAAGGCACATAGACTTTAAATGTAAATAAATTATATATATATATATATTGTTAATACTGTAATTTGGGTTCGGATAGTCGTAGAAAGCCAGTTGAAATTTCATTATGATTATAATTATATGTTTTACGTGACTTAATTGCAAAAGTCTGTTTAAAGTAATTAATGTGTGATTTAGTTTTGAGTACTGGCGAGAGGCGCAGTATGGCCCGAGGATTGTGGCATTGTGTCACAACAGATTGACGCTTAACACAGCAGGGGAGGGATAGTTAGGAAAACATGGGGTGAAAGCGAGCGAACAGTCTTGAGCCGACGAGGGACGCGCCGCTTAGATTCTTAAAATTAGGGCACTGAGAAGCGTGGTTACGCCCAACCCCCTGCTGTGCAATTTAATTTTAACTTTAGGATTATTCATCAGAAATTTATACAATTTTGTAAATAAGTTCAAATGCATATTAATGTTAACGTGTGCGAATTTTAAAAAGATGCAATAAATTGATACGGAGGAATGTCAGTGTTTGTTGTCGTCGTCACTCACGAGAGACGCGATTGGCTGAAAGTTAAAATGGGGGCGGTCCTAGGAGAGTTCGCCACGTAAGCGCGAAGGCGAAAGTTAAGGGGGACTCCGGCGGCGACCTCCGGCGCGAAGGATGGACGCGTCGAGTGGAGCCACCGCGGACGTTTGTGGGAAGAAGCCTCGGAGAAATCCGACTTCTGCTGCAACCTTCACGAAGAGTGGACGCGGGTCGATTCGCGGAAATTCGCGGGAAGCCGCATATAAAACTGATTCTGGCCGCGACTGTCACTAAGAGTGTGATATTCGCGGGAGGTCGTGGTTAAAAGTTTTAAAACGATACTCAGTATAGCATATCATCTCTCGTGGGACTGACGGAACAAGTTCAGGGTTCCGAAGTATCGAAGTACATAAACGGACGGTGTTTTTAATCAATAATAATATATCCCCACAATACATTAAAAGAGAGCGGATATAACCAACTCAAATTTAAAATGTTTAATGTTTGCCATACTGGCACTTTTAAAACCAGTGATGGAAAGTTTTTCACTATGTCTCCTTGCTAAAAGTGAGTCCCTGTGAAAGTTGCGACCTAGGCCCGGGCGTAGTGATAGGTCCGATCCATATTATCAACCACGTACTGAATATATCATTAAACAGCGAATTAGTGACGTTCCGAAAAGTACGCAACACCTGCAACTATTATTCGATTTTGCAGTGAGTCATGAGGATCATCAAACGAAATAAATCATTAGTCACACTCACATTTACGAAGTTTGTTCATATCCTGTATGCACATTATACCGTTGCCACACCTGACATACAAATTATGAGCGAGCAATGTAGCATCCTTTAGAATTACCTTTAGATGGGTTTAAAAAAAAAACAACAACAATTGCTGCTGCAGGAACAACTTAGATACTACTGAAGTACTTATGTTGAAATAATTATGATTTGTGGTAGGAAGTATATATTACATTAGTTAAGTAACAAAAAGTTTATGCACTTAAAATCTATATTGTAATGCTGTGTTCACTTATCTGACTGGTTTAGAATAACAGCAACTAAATTTGGTTGCTGCCCGTATTGGAACAGAACTATTGTTCTTATAAGAATATTTATTTTCTCAGTGCATGTTAGTGAATGCATCAGAAATAAATACTGCTAATCTGAACCGAGCAAGGCGGTGCAGTGTTAAATGAACTAGACTCCGTAATCGGGAAGACGTGGGTTCAAGTCCCAAACCAGCCATCTTATTTCTAGTTTCCATTCTTTCCCGAAATCACTTCAGGCCGTGATGGTGTTTGTAACTAAATCAATGGTCGATTCGTTTCCCATATCTGTACTCCGTGGTTTTTATTTAATTGCATAAAATTATTTTTACGCTTTGAAACATTAAATGTTTGCCAAACACTGCTGAAATAATAACGTATGACCTTGCATGTGTTCCTCTTCAATATCATCCTCAAAGTAATGAGAATATTGTTCGTAGTTTTCATCTCCAATGCAATTCATCCGCTTATGCTGACTTTTGCAGGATCTGTTGGAGTGCTGTGGTTCATATCGGCACAGATTTTAGTGAAGGAACAGCCTGCACTAGATAAGACTATACCACAATCTGAACTTGAATATATACAAAATAGCCTGAAGGATGCATGCCAAGTAAAAAGAAGGGTAAGTTTGTCCTACTATCAAATAACAAAAAAATTGACGTGAAAAATACTGTGGTGTTGTTTGATTTTCGTAGTTTTATGATAATGTGACATAGTCTCTTCGGTTTTAATCTGAATTTATGCAAGAAGGTGGCTGGTTGAGTGCCTAATGTGACCTTGTTATAAGTCACGTGTCCAGACAACTTTTGTAGCTGTAACTGTATTTATGAGGCGTTTGTGAAGATTTCATAACTACCCGCACACTTCCAGAACATCCGCTACGGAACAAGTGTTTCAAAACAATAAGATAATAGACATACAAGTTTTTTTTTTATTTTGTGGTACTTATATTAGCGATTTAACCTATAGGTATTTACCTAATGTGAAAATACATTTTGTTACGAAATTTTCAATTTTTGTTATGACATTAAATTTTAAGTTATTTTACATAATTACAAGGTAAAATCTTTACAAATCTCATTCCGTTCATTTCGAAACAGTTCTAGTATTGAGCGCCTTAATACCATGGCAAATATCAACGTTAACTATAAGGCTCCCGCCTACTCAGGCCGCCGTGAAGTGTGCACAGCTTATGCCGTTACAATATTATTACATAACTGCTCATACTACATGACTGATGTCTGCTTAGGAATGATATTCACAGAACTTCACACGTGGGTTTAACCGTTTCGGGTTCACCACTTATCGTTAAAGCATTCTACATATCACTCAGAAATTGCGCAAATTTGTATTTTTGCCGTCCCTTTTAGACATGAAAATCTTGGTGCAGAATCTTTTCAAAAGTACTGGCTTGTACTAAACACCTTTATCTTCAATATTACGTCATAAAATAATATAAACTCTGCTGACAGTCTCATAGAGGAAAGTTGTCAGCGAGCAACTGCGCGCTAGTTCAATGACTTGCGCCTAGAGGCCAGGGTGAGGCATAACGCGCGTGCTATATCGACCCTACGCTACCGCACTTCTAGGCCTCGAACACGCAAGACCTGTCCATCCAGGCAACAACCTTAATATTTTTATGTTTGTAGTTGCCGTGAAAACTGTGTTCTGCAGAGCTTAGTTAAAAATAAAAAAAAAAAAAAAAAAAAAAAAAAAAAAAAAAAAAAAACTAGAATACGCATTAGGCCTTAGCAACTTAAAATAGGTTAATAAATTGAATGCGCGCTGTATCACAACACTATAAATAAAATACACAGCACGCACCAATCTTCTTAAAGGCATATTCACACGGGAATACTAGCCCGCAGTCTTGTTGTAACCAGTCGTAGCCTATGTAAGACGTAGAATAACATGTAGAGATTTAATGTATATTGTGCATCTGGATATCAGGTGTCTACGTCATGGGACTGAGTAACACGTTACGTAAAATACTAGAGTACTGGTGTTATTTGACTCTTTGTGTTATTGTGCCTTGATTAACTATGTTGGTTTTATTGATCGTGGCAGTCCGATATCGCAATCCTTCCACTAGCTTTGTGAGGCAGACTACATGCATACAAACATAAATATTTATGCTATCTAGTTTCTTCCTAAGAAGTGGGTTTGTATTTCACACACATGCATAATCTCATACATACATACATACATATATATATGTTAGCTAGTTTCTTCCTAAGAAGAGGGTTTGTATTTCACAAACATGAATAATCTCATACATACATATATACATACATACATATATGCTAGCTAGTTTCTTCCTAAGAAGAAGGTTTGTATTTCACACACATGCATAATCTCATATGTATACATATATATACATACATATATACTAGCTAGTTTCTTTCTAAGAAGAGGGTTTGTATTTCACACACATGCATAATCTCATACATACATACATACATACATACATATATATATGTGTGTGTATATATATGTATACATACATATATGTTAGCTACTTTCTTCCTAAGAAGAGGGTTTGTAGTTCACACACATGCATAATCTCATACATATATAAATACATACATACAGGTATGCTGGTTTCTTCCGAAGAAGAAAGTTTCTATTTCAACGCAGCATACGTAGCCTTGCTAACTATCTCGCTTCGGCCTCCCATCAGGTGGGAAGTCGCCCAACCACAGCGGACACAGTCCACCTAACCTGAAAGTTGACTACAGAACTAATCCCTATTCTGCAGTGCTTCTGTCACTTTTCACTGAGAACCCTAGCAACTCCGTGAACCCGTGGTCCGAGTGGGCCAATGCCCATAGCTATATAGTTTACGACATCTCCATAGCCACGCCGGAGCTGTTCTATTACACACTTCCTTGTTCCTTCGTAAGAGGGAAAAGAGAGGGGTTTTACTCTCCAGTTCTGGTCCAGCATACGTAGTTAACCACAGCCATCAGTCTCATGATACTACACGTCGTATGCACCCGGTATTATGCAGACCCATAGTGAGTTAGGCACATACTCTTTGTTCGATGAACTTCTCTTACTGTGCTGACCTTTTGGTGCTACGCACTTTTAGATGTTGCAGATTGTTCAAATTAAAAAAAAAAAATTCTAGCCGTGGTGTTCGAATGAAACAAATTATGTTCATTTGAAACTTGCCCTAATACTTAAAACACGAATTTGACAGTAATTGTAAGCTCACAAAATATGCTGCAACAAAGATTATCTGTAACAATAGATAATTTTTTCAAAATTTTAATATTGCCAAATTTAAAATCATCATTCATAACAACTACAAGAACCAATTTTAAACGAATTAAAGTTGGTGAAATACATACGTTATGGTCTTTAAGTCAGCAAAGTGCATTAAAAATATATCATTGTATGGTAAATTTACTACGCAAATTTGTTAAATGTGTTGATTAATAAACTAGGTAGGCCCTACTTAAAATTATCGCAAGATACAGTAGCCTATGAGTACATTTTCAGATATGTATCCAAATAGAATTGTTCGGCTATGCTTGTAATTATTCACGCAAATATTCGCTGAACAAATGTAATAAATCGTTCCTTAAAAAAACGTATGAGTTAAATAAAGTGTGGTTAAATTTTTACAATGAGCGACTCATCCACTGCGTAATAAACTCTTCGTGTAGTAGTTGACATTTCCTATATTTCGCAGGTATCTTCCATTCCATACGTGAAAATCATCACGTCCCTACCTGTTTGGGCAAGTTTTGTAGCCTACTTTTCGGGCGTGTGGAGCTATCAATTGTTTGTAACACAGTCTCCAGCCTATATTAAAGGTAAATTGTATTTACTGCTATTTTATTTAAAATTGAACTCAAAATATACCAAAAACACACAAAATAAAAAAACGTTGGTTGAAATGGATAATCAAATAAAGAGAGAGTTAACTTTTTTTTCATAGAAACTTTACTTACAAGAAATACGAAAAACGGATACAACCATTTAGTTTGCTTCCCTGTGTAATAATGTCAGTAAGAATAATTTTTATGATTTCCCATAGTAAATTACATAAAGTTGTTTAGGCGTATAGTTAATACCTACAGTGCGCATCAAGATGAACAAGTTCATGTTTAAATCTAGATTGTATTTTAAAATGTGCCGTAAGTTTTTAGGATATTATAATAAAACGATTTAATTTTTTGTTGTATTTTGGGAATTTTTTCCGAAAT
The DNA here is from genome assembly GCA_003012365.1 of Medauroidea extradentata. Classification (NCBI taxonomy): domain Eukaryota; kingdom Metazoa; phylum Arthropoda; class Insecta; order Phasmatodea; family Phasmatidae; genus Medauroidea; species Medauroidea extradentata. Next base: position 40,166 of record PNEQ01017311.1, on the reverse strand, counting down.
CAATGTAGTATTCAATATTTGCTTACTGTATTTCTGTTAAAAAATGTATTCATTTACGTCTTCACCATTTTTTTCAGATGTGCTGAAGTTTGATTACAAGAATTCAGGTTATCTATCGTCGTTGATATTTCTTAGCAAAATCCTGTTTTCATACATCATGGCTCCTTTCGCAGACATGTTAACCACGAAGAAAATATTGAACTTCACTGCAGTAAGTTGTATAGTTTTAAAATATCTACCAATATTTAAAATTTATGTATACGTTCAAATATTCACAAATTCTTAAGTATGTATTTTCTGAAATACTTCGCTATTTGTAATATGTATTTTGTTTAGGCACGGAAGATTTTTATCTGCGGTGGTTTATCGATCATGGCATTATTTGGATTCCTGATTCAACTAACAACTTCTTCCACGCTGGCTCTCGTGTGTTTGACTATGATTCTAATAGGCAGCAGTACTTATCACGTGCAGATATTGTGAGTATTCTCATGATATGATTGCTCTGTACACGATGACAATGCCGATATGCATGCAGCTTAATGTTTTCTTAACTTTTAACAGGTACCGTCATTCGCGCAGAATTTTTTTAATTTTTAATTTTTTTTTTTTTTTTTTTTTTGCGGTTTTGGTTACATTGGCAATTGTTCAACCTTTAACTTCCGAGCAATGCGTCATTCGACTGTTCATCTTTCGTTTGAGAACACATTAATCAAGCCAGCGCTTTAACTAGTGGTATTAGTGAAGAATAAGTATTCGTTTCACAGACTTATGTAATTACAAGCCTTAAGCATTTGTATCACTCTCACAGACTTACGTTACTACTAGCGTACATATATTTATCTTTACAGACAACCGGCGGTTTATTGTGTTATGAATGAAAATGTCAGGACACCTGAAAGTCCGTATAGTTGCAAACTATTAGTATCTACAGTAACCCGTGGAATAATTATAGTCTATTATAGATCTGATGACTCGTGTGTTCCTGAAAACTATGTTTTTCCAATGTTTCAGTCAAGAGATAAACTCTTAAATGAACACTGATGGTTCTGAATATGTAGAAAAGTGTGCTGAACAATAAATTAAACTTATTGAACTCGAACTCAAAATATTGGCCTTGAAGGAATCGTACAATAAGTACGTGAATTACGGTGAAAATAACTTCTTTGTTTGGAAGTCGCAGGAACAAGCTAGCGACAAATTAGACAAAGAAATGTTAATAATGTGACGTCACCATAACTGAAAGTTGCTGCTCTGAATTTAAATCGAATATCTACTTATGTAATTGAAGTGTGGTGGATAATGTTCAGTTTATGAAGGTATTACTTAAATTGCAGGATGATGTATACTATTTACCTTTGTCGAAACATTAGCGACTGGTTATAGTTATTAATTCTTTAGTACTTCACTATCACACATCACTCGCTTACTATTATATACTCACACACTCGCACGTAATACGCGTAAGAGTCTTTATTTTCAAAATTTTATAATATAACCATATATCAGAATAACTACTTTATAGCGGAAAATATTTACACCAAAACTGAGTAACGAAGATCATCTGAGAATTAAATTATTAAAATGAATTATCCCCATAACCAACTAGGTGGTCACTAATTTAAGTTATCAAGCAGACTAAATTTCACGTAACGAATTTTACGCTATAAACAATTTTCGTCGCGTTTTTCAACCATTTCAACAATTTGTGAGCTTGACTGAATGACTCAAAATTGATTTTTCTCTCATAGTTTTATTTTAGTACAAGCGAAGCTGCAACGATTAATTTCACCTTGAATTAGAGGATCCGCGGTGGCCGAGGAATCAGACCTCTCGCCTCCCACCAAGGCGATCCGTGTTCGTTTCCTAGCTGGGTCGATCCCCGGATTTTCGCATGTGGGAATCGTACCCGACGATACCGCTGGTCGGCGAGTTTTCTCGGGGATCTCCCGTTTCCCCGCCCTTTCATTCCGGCGCTGCTCCATACCCACATCATGTCACCCCTCACCAGCGCTAAAGACCTCGATGTTAAGCGCTGACCAAACCCTCTTCACTCTCTTATTTCGAATTAAACAGGTATTAGGATCGCCGCAGGAATTTTTAGTCCTTCAAAAATTTCGTACGTGACTTACAACAAAAGAATTAACATTGTTTGCTAACGGAATATACAAATAAAGCAGCACGATAGATAACATATTCTGAGCTTGGACGAGAAAGATGTTGCAAATTCGTTTACACAAAAATAAAGGCAAATTTTTAAAGGTCCAGTGCTAGCTTGGTCGCTCACGTTTTAGCAAAAAATTAGACTGTTGCACGATAATATTGGCCAAAATAGAAACAGTTTCATCAGAGCCTCATACTGACTTGTTAACAAGGTTAAAATATAACTGTAATTAATTGGGTTAAGCAGATTTTTATTTTTGGTTTTCTTTTCAGAGTGAATGCATTCGACATAGCTCCTAAATATTCTAGCGTGCTGGCAGGATTGTATACCACTGCTGTTTCTATGAGTGGCATCATAACGCCCACTGTCACAGGATACCTTACACAGAACAAGGTAAGTGTGTAGTACATAAATGCAGATTTAAGTTTGAGAAATACGAGAAACTAGCACATGTCTAAGAATATAGAGTGTTTTTAGTGTAATGAAACAAGACATGAGATCATTTAACCAAGTCATTCAAATTCAAATTGGCTGACGTAGTACACAGAACGACAGATCTAGAACAAATTCTGAACGCTGAGAAAAGACGGCGCTAAGAACGAAACACATTTTCAAAAAGTAAGTGTTAAGATGCACTTGAATAAAAAGGAAAGTCAGATAACATAATTAGAGGTTTATTAGTAAGAAATACGCTAATATGTGCTCCTGTGTATGTATAATTTTCAAAAATAACTATCCATATAGATTTTTACATCAATGACTTACATATTCTAAGTTAAAATCAAAAATTTTATAGCCACTGCAAGTTATTTATAACAACTAAATACTAATTTTAATAATATTATTTTTTCGGTACAGTTTGCATAACAAATCTTACATTGCTACAAAGCAGATGACACATTGTCAGGTACTTAAATCCATAATTTATTTAATTATGGTCACAAATGTTTAATAACAATGCACAGTAATACGATTTTAATTTATTATATAATGTGCAGACCCCAAATAAAGTGAGAGCGGTGATTTTTAACTATGCTGTGATTTTTAACTCTAACATCATACACATGCTGTATTCAAGCCACGGCCGTAGAAGAACAAGTCTGGACACTCGCCAGGAAACTTTACCCCCTTGTTGTTTGGCTGTAGTTCACCAAGTTACCGAGAATATTGTGTTTTATTGGCGCTGATGTTAGAGCGGTCGGACTAAACTCCGCCCACTTCCTTTCCGCTGAGATAAACAATTTATCAAAACGTATTTTTTATCAATTTATGAAATACTTTCTTCGCTCACAAATTTACTTTATAAACTTAACAATGGAAAAAAAGTGGACGGAGTTTGAACCCGACCGCCCGGACAACAGCGCCAAAAAGTACGGCATTCTCGGTAACTTGGCGAACTACAGCCAAACAACAAGGGGGTCAAGCAAAATACATTGTTTGATAGGCGAGTGTCCATACCTGTTATTCTACGGCCGTGATTCAAGCTAACTCATTCCGTGCTACCACAAGTGATACGCATCAGAGAAATATGTACTATGTATTGTTGACAACTATGTGGTTTTTTTACCAGCCTAACTACGTGTAACATGTCTCAAACAGCCTTTTTATTTCCTATGAAGCCACCCTCACAGAAAATACCTTGTGTAACCTTGTTCATCAATGTATATGCTATCGTGTTTGTACTGATTGTAATCCAAATTGACTTATACCATACCTCCAACACCTATTCTACAATTTCAAACCACCTCTAAAACAAATTAATGTTGTACAGTTTCTGTAGTGAGCTTCGGCTCTTTGAAACATTTAAATAAATAAAAAAACCTAACTGTAAATATTCGTCGAAGTTAAATAATGAGTGGAAATTATTATGAATGGGATAAAGTTTTAGTTTGTTATTCTGAGTGAAATATTAGTAACTTAATTAAAATTCAACTTCATGTCAATCAGTTTGACAGTAAGCAAAAGTGTGCAATAGTATTATAATTTCATTCACTCGGGCGAATTTTAATTAGATATCAGGTCCGGTCATCCTGCATCTGTTATCTGTAGTTTTCCGGATCGCAATATTACTCGAGAAAAATACAACCATTTTTTTTAAATATTGGCTTTAACCGCGTCTTCCCTTATTTCTTATTCTCAGAAACAGTTTCTGTGTATAATGATTTCATTGTCAATAACACGCGTAGAACTTTTTATCTTTTGTAGTGAGTTTTTTTTATTTTTTCACTCAGACGTATTTATTATGACGCGGAAAATTACTGCACTATAAATACTTAAATAAAAGTGATCAAAGTGTTTTTTAAACCCTGAAAATACGGTTTTATATTTACGTCTTGAACATTATCATTGTTTTTTATCATCTTGCGATGGACTTTCAAGTATGGCGATAACTATTTAGTATTTTGTCTCCTGCGAATCCATTGGTGGGTAGGTAAGTGGATTTAACATCTCGTCGACAGCGAGGTCATTAGACAAGGTGACACAACTTGGTGCAATGACATGAGCTGGGAGAGGAGTCGGCCATGGCCTTTGTTTAGAAGCCAACCCAGCATTCACCTGGAGCGATTAAACCATGTGAAACCTAAATCAGGTTGGCCGTAGCCGGGGATCGAACCCGGGTTCTTCCGAATGCGAGTCAAACTAGTTACTGTTGCTCCATCTCGCTCGGTGAATTCATCGGCTTCCTGGTTTTTACGCCATTCATTTTAGGGAGAAATCGGTTAATTTCCTTTGTTTGTTATTTATTGCGCTATCTCTAATTACTCATGTCGTATTCGGCAAGTTATTTCTTTATCAATATCTTTGTGCTTATCGCATGTTTTGAGGTATCAAAGTCAGTGAATACGGATGTTTAAATTCACGTAGTATTTTCTTGACTTTTGTTCCTCAGTCTTGTTCTTCCCGTTTGTTTTCATTTACTTACGTGGCTGATAGTGTAAATCTTTTATTGGCTCTAAAAATTATTTATCTATTTCTTAAAATCAATTCTTCTGTCATTACTACAGTATGTAACTCGCCATTCGCCTCCTTTAAAGCTGCCGTTTTCTATGTTTCTAATCTTGCTACTTTATAATTATATATATATATATATATACACAATATTTTCTAAGAATTGCCTTACATGTATGTATACGTGAGTCTAAGAAATGAGACCAAAGTCTCTTTGGAAGTGATTTCTGACGAAGAAGTAGCTATGTCGGAAACATGTACACGACGTATAGCTGCCGAAATTCACTATTAAAGGTACTTTTGTGTATTTAAATGAGAAACTGTTAAATGTATTAGTTTGTTTTTTGTAATATCATCCCATAACATTGATAAACGAGGAAGTGGCACCATTGTACTCATTCGGAAAGTGTTTACCCAAAATTTTAATTAATAAATAGATTGATATGAAAAAAGTTGATATGTACACATTTAAGCAAGAGACAACTGGAAAAACCTATCAGTAATAATAGGAAAATAATGAAAAATCATTAATTAACAATCACAATTTTGTATGTTACAGCAGGAGCCATTTCATAAAATTTATGCTGTAATAAGTTTGTAAAATAAGACTACTATAAATAAAATAAGTAGCTGTAAAATTTGTATTTCACAAAGTAATTTAAAAGTTCTGTTTCATAAAAACTAGCAGACTTATTTTATTATAAGTTTCTCACTTGTAATGTAAGTATATGCTAAGAATGTACTGCTTCATGAAGCAAATTAGTAACATAAATGGTAATTTTATATGTAAAATGGAAATATTATTTCAATAATTGCTGTGAATTTTAATCTATGCTGTTATTATTCGTAAAACTTTCAGGATCTAGTAAAAAGAGCATGCTATAGAATTTATGTTTGACTGTTATTATTTCAATCGGGTTACGTAACAAAATATTTTTTTCGCTAATAAAAAAAGAAATATAATGGTTGACACAACTACGACGAATGGGTTAGGATGGAAAGTGCTACTTTACCACCTTCATATAACATCGTTTAACCCTTAAATATCCAGTATATTGACTATATTTGAACACTAACTTCATAGAGACATTTTATTTACAAATGTGTTTCGCAATATTACACTGACAAAAAACCTTACTACAAATTACGTATACTAGTATTATAATTGTTTAGGTTCCCCAAAATACAATTATTATAATAACCACAATCTCAGTGGCATTATTTCACCCACTTTGCAAGCTTTGCAGTGAAAAATTTTAACTGTTTGATTTCAGTGTGATTTATCTCTTGTGCGATTATTTTCCGACGTTTCCGGTTTTTTTCTTTTCAGTGTGGGTATTTTTATTAAGAAAACCTTAAATACTTTTAATAATATTCATAAACACTGTATATATTTCTGAAGTCTAGTGTGAAATTTTAAACTCAAATTATAAGCTATTATTACAAAATGTATTTGATAAGTCACATAATTTCTATATAAAACAAATTTGGTTAAGATACTCGAACTGGTTACATAACTTATAAATTATTATTATAAGTTTATGGCTTTATGAAACAACCTTCTAATAGAAACTTATAGTACAATTAAGTTATTCCATAAAACCAGAAACTTATAAAAATAATTTTTAAACTATATACACAGTTTTAGTAGCTTAATCAAAGTGTCTTATAGGAATTATATGACATATTAAAAAAAATTTTGTAATAATAGCCTATATCTAAGTTTGTAATCTCACATAAGTGTACAGAATTAATTACAGTTTATTAGAATACAAAACCAAACAAGAAGAAATCTTAAGTATTTTATGATTTCTTAATGAAAATACACACACTGAAAATCAAAATTATTAAAAATGTCGGCAAATAATCGCAAACAAAATAAAACACACTGAAATGAATTAAAAATTTTTGGTGTAAATCTTGCCAAAAAGGTGCAATAATATCTCTAAGATTGTAGTTATTGAATTTACTGCCGTATGGGGAACCTAAACAATGATAATACTTATGAACGTTATTTGTAGTGACTTTTTTGTCGCTACGATATTGAAAAATATAATGTATCTTTGCAATTAGTGTCCATATATATATATATATATATATATATATATATATATTAATATACATATATATATATAAACGTATAAATACATACAATATACCGGATGTTTAAGGGTTAAGTGAAGTTGTATAAAGGTGGAAAAGTAGCACTTTACATCATCCAAGACCATTCTTTAACTCACTCCTCGTAGTTATGTCAAACATTATATTTCTCTCCTTCAACTAGCGAAAAAAATATATATATATAACTGATCGGTATAAATAATAGTTGTTAAACTCATAAATATCATAACATTCTATTTTAACTAATGAAAAATTTTTCTTATAATAACAGATTATATTACTCGTCACATGAATTATCAATTTTTATATTGTACTTAAAATATAAGCTTATAAAATGACACTTTATACTTCTTATATGTTTTATGAGTATCTGACTTCATGAAACAATATACATATAATTAATACTCATAATATAAGTGAGAAACTTTAACATGCTTCTGTTATTTTCGTGAAACAGAACTTTTAAATGTCTGCATCAAAAACAAATTTACAACTTGTTCTTTTTTTCTAGTAGCTTTAGTCGACAAGTTTATAATTGTAGCCGTTTTATATAAAACGGGCCTCATGGCTCTGCTGTAATGTTAATTTCACTGAAAGTGTCAGCGCACAACTTGTCAAGCAGTTTACCATGATTATAATCTATGCTTTTATCGAAGAGAAAATTTTGATGATACAATTTGAATTTATGTTATGACTCAAAAACTGATAATACAATAAAAGTGTCTAGCACTCCTCCTTAAGGAGTGAATAAATTATGTTACGGTTACCATTAACCACTACCATTAACAAAGAAACAGTGCACAACTATTCAGTTAGTTTCTGTGTGAATGTGCATTGTTTGCTGAAACTTTCACGCACGTTATTTATCCACAGACGGCAGAGGAGTGGCACACAGTATTCTCCATACAATCTGGAATCTGCTTGGCTGGAGCTCTCATATACGGTGTGTTCGCAAGTGGACAGCTGCAACCTTGGGCAAACGAAGGAGACTGAACGATCCCTTTTACGCACTAAAGATTATCCGTATTTCTTATTCCATCAGTTTGTGTCACCAAAGCTTCTTACTACGACAGAAAATGCGTATATATATATATATATATATATATATATATATATATATATATATATATATATATATATATATATATATATATATATATATACAAAATATTAATTAACGACATTTAATTCTTAAAATAGTATTTTCTTTTGTACACTAGTAGCGTGGTATATAACAAAAATTGTATTAATACTCCGAAAATTAACAAGTAAATACCTTTAATTTCGTTTGTCCAGTTGACATGCTTGTTTTCATTTTAACAGCATTAAATACGAAATGCACCATGGCATGTTTCTAAAAGTTGTTCACACAGAAACTGTAAATTATTGTAGTGAAATTATCTCCTCACATATGTGGAGATAGATAAATAATACTCATATCTCCCCACATATATTTGCCAACTCTACAATCTGTAGTGCACACCACTATGCTGACCAAAACACAACATATAAACTATTCTCGCTATAAGCATCAGGTAGAAGCAACTCTGTACATATACATCTTTGGCTATGTATAAATTAAATTCAGATAATAATAAAACAAATTCTGTAGTTGCGTGATATTAAAGTTTTCTATTAAATTATATTGCTTGATACCATTTGTTTTCCCACAACATATATAATTGTTCCCTCATTTTTATATTACTAACTGAACAAAAAATCAATTCTTTACTTACGCTAAATGCCAACAGCAGGATGTAACTTAAATAAAAACTCTTCCTCGACAAAAAACGTAAAGCTACTGTACGATGGTCAAGTAATTTGCATCTCACTTTCCTGTCTGTATTACTTCTTACTTTGTGAAATTATGTTGTAGATAGCGTGCAGATGTAACGCTGGCCTGGGAAAATGTTTTGATAAAACATCCAGCAGGAAGGGATACACTACGCGGTTGCTGCAGGAAGAAGTTTGACTACACGTAACTATTGAAGCCACAGTAAACGAATCAATCATTTGAGAAATAATATAAGTCAATTCTTTACCAAAATGAGTTGTGTGAAGAGGTAGTCAATGAAATGCAGCATTCCTCAAGTGAACTCATAGCATACAAATCAGACGGCAGAAGGAGGTAAACTTCTTCAAAAGATACAATGTTGAACTCTTTTATTATATTATGATTAAAAAACTTTGAAGTTTACCCGTTCTTGGAAAATAACGTTGAATGCGTTTATTCCCTAACATAATTATGCGACATTGGCAGAATTCAGAGTTTTAAGGAATGTGTGATTTCTTAAGTGACATATATCTGCGGCATTATATAAATCATGGAGGTAAGAAGTTCCATGATATAAATATTGAATAACGACACTATTTCCTAATGACTCTATATCCTACCAACCCAATAGCATTATATGCATTAAGATTTTTCTGGACAAATTAGAAAATAATGTAAACCATTCACAATATTTTAACGGTTTATTACAGTAAACAAAGAAAACCATTCTTAAAATGAAAGCATGAAAAAAACACGAGCTGTCCTCATAATGGGTTATTTTTATATAAAAAACGGCAAATATAAAAAATGTTTAAATTGGTTAGTAAAAGTCAGGTGATTCACGTGAAATCCGGGAAAAGTTGTAGAAATTCCTCAGTGACAGTAATTTGAAGGGTGAAATGAAGATCCAAGTATTTGTATACGGTTGTTTAGTGCGTAGTCATTCACACTATGGAATGGTGTGTGCAAGGCAATATTTGAATAATAATTTTAAATTATATCTATTTTCCAAAAATTATACGCTATTTGTAATCATGGATAAGAGTCTGCATAATGCGTGCGTAGGAACACTACTGTGCAAATCTGAATGCATATAACTTTTTATGAGTATGTAAAATAGAAAATTAAGGCATAATAAAGTTCTAATTATATATTTTTGCATTTTCGTTTTTTTTTTTTTTGTTTAATTCCTTTTAACAGATGTTTACTGACTATGAAAGTGTTAGAATTAAAAACTGGTTACCAGTGAAAGTTTTCTTAAACTCTATTTTTGACTACTGGTATAGTTAAACTATTATTCTAAATGTTAACTGATAACATATTTTTAACTCATCAAAACATTTTTTATTTTTACCTGAATAACATTTTCGAATAATTTTAATGAAGTTCAAAGGTCGTGAGGTTTGCTCATCTCTTTCATTTATCCTTTATTGCAAGCATCGATGTTTACAGTCCTAAAATATATTTTCTTGCTGGCTTCAAGCGAGGAAAGTTATGATAAAAATTAGATTCAGTAGACTAAATAATTTACTTGTTCCCCCACTCATCTCATTTGAACACGTTAAGCGATGTTACCAGACCATCTTAGGTATACCATGTTTTTCAGTTAATTTATTTACTGTCACAAAACGATACTTTTCGTTCTTCTTAAAAATAAATTTACATCCTTATAGAAGTCTTTACAATTTTCTTTTACATTGTGACTTCTTATTTTTCAACATATTCGAGCGTTAGTATTTTTATTATTATTATTTCTGTGACAAATATCAACCAACTACTAGAATTTCAATGTGAATGTTTAAATTGATGGTAAATATACGCAAACGCGTTTTCTTTATAACAGCAACAAAAAATTCTACACATTTTTTACCAATGGAAATTTTTGTTGTTGTTAATGCTGGTAAGGAGTTCTCAACTTATCCGACGAAAATTGTTAGGACATTATGGCCTGGTGCGCGTTCGGAAGGAAATGGCGAAATGGAAATTGTAGCTGTCACAGTTACTAAGTGCTGTAGACACAATTTCATGCGGACTGGTGTCGGGCCTAAGAAAATCAATGTATGTTACAAGCGCAGAACTTTGGTCGATACAAGGCGTTTGAAGAGGATGAGCAATTCATTTTGATTTTGGAGTGTCTATCTACACACGGCGACATTTAGCTAAACACTGTTTCTCTCAACAGGTGCATGTCCACGTGGAAAACGCTATCGACTCATTACGACACTGCTGGTAGGTTGAAAGAATTTCTTTGTATATAATACTTTATTGACAAACTTGTGAAGGGGATAATGTTTGATTAAAAACAAATATCGTGTGTGGAGGGTATCCGAGTGACAGTTTATCGCATTCCGAAATGTAGATATACTACTGGGCGCCCTGCAGTAGGCAGCTTCTCGCCACAGAAGATGAAATGAGATGAGGCCTTACCATAGAAATGCGCCGGAATGAGAAGAGCGGAGGAAATGAGAGATCTCCGAGAAAACCCCTCGATCAGAGACATCGTCCAGCACGGTTTACACATACCAGGGTGCGAGGTTCAAACCCGGATCGCCCCTTGGTGGGAGGCGAGTAGTCCGACAAAAATGTTGCGCAATTCATAGGACAGGTAAGCAGAGTCATGATAGCCCAAACAATTCTCAAAAATGTGTACATTTTTCAGTGTTATCACCAAGCTGGAGCCGTAAATTGTACTTGTTAAACAGCAATATCTTTATCAGATAACGCAGATAAAAGAAACCTTATGAAACGCCACTAAACAAGTATTTGTTGTCCTACTGATCCTGTAACTTTATTATCTGTACAAATAATAAGTGTTCCATTTAAACGTAAGTCTCGTATCATCTCTAGAAGGCTGCTGAACATGGAGGCCCTAGAAAGGAGAACAGCAACCAACGAAAATATAAATAAACATGTAAGAACAAATGTGTTAGAAATATTCCCTGTTCAAAATGTAGAAAATATCCTAATACAAATTTTAGATTCCGTGCCTACAAATAGTGTGACGTAAAATCTAGCTGACGTTAGCACAGAATCACTAATATTACCTCATCTTACAAACATATATGTGAAGGAATCGAATTTAAATTAGTTGCACGTAAAACCGAACGTTTTTTATTTGCTTTCGGGTTAAAGTTTATATACATATATAGCCTATCACTCTGGCACTTCATCGTCACTTGAATATTGGTCACTGTTTTCATGGCAATGTTTAAATTAACTCTGCCCGGCATAACTACGTTAAAGCTGACAATGTGTAAGAGAATGTAGTTTTACGCTGTAGCAAATTGTTCAGCAAAGATTTTTAAAAAATCGTTAATTTTTGGTAAGAATATAGTAAGTAACGATGTATTATAAACACCATGGAATGCTATTTAATAGGTAGAAGGAACGTATTGAGAAAACTTTTGTCTGCAACTGTGGAAGTTGTTTCTGATGTAACATGGAAAGATTGGAAAGATGTGCGAGACTGGGCAACACCGACTAGACTGGAAGGCCAGAGCACTGGCGAGTCTCAAGGGCGTGACGTCACGGCGAGGGTGGGTCGTCCCTTCGACAGGCGGCTCTGACCTGCTCTGCTCTGTGTAGCAGGGTAGTTGATAAACGTATTCCTTCTAGTGTAGACGCGTCTTATGCTGTGAGTTTCACGTTAGTGTAAGAATTAATGGTGTTAGTAGGATACAATACCCTTTTTCGTGTTAAAAGTGTTTTAGGGGTAGTTGTAAAAGCGGCCAAAAGGTGCATGTTATTAAATTTACGAAAGGCGAAGAGCAAAGAAGAAAATTGACTTTGGCTACATCAAGAGAAGATTTCCAAGCCAGTCAATAGTAAATTTACAATACACTCATATACACAGACACACACACACACACACACACATATATATATATATATATATATATATATATATATATATATATATATATATATATAAGGAATAGGTTGGTTCGAACATTCCAGTATCGGGTCTGCCAGTTATTTGGTCACGAACTGGTTCCGGCTTCGATTCACTAAGAAGAGTGCGGTTCTTAATATTCAGATTCGTAAAATCGCTAAACAGCATAGGCACCGCAAAGGCTATATCAAATTTATATTAACCTTGCAAGTATGGCAACTACATCTATATTCTTTTTTCAGTGTGTGTCGTCCATAAAGCATTTCGTCAAACTCTTTATTCAGATCTTGCACAATTAATTAATTTGTAAATAAAACCTTACGTGAGAAGTACCAATTTACATGCATATACGTTGGTAACGAGTTATTGTAAATAAAGTCAAAGGATTCGTATACCAGGCGTAACGGCTAGTTTCAGTCGACATTAACTACATATGCTCTATCATTCAAACGAAGAAGACGGTACACTTTCATAATACTTTTCAGTTTCTTTGTTTGCTTAGTCTACGTTTTAGCCTTCACCACACCAGATGCACCAATGTAAAAAAAAAAATCAGGCGCAATTTTTACGTTACCCAAATTACCTTAGCGTAACTAGCACCAACCCAGAGAATTTCTGTAAAAATTCATATGTCTGCTCATAAACCTTCTATGCTCTGAAAAACTCACTGCTAATCTCTATACAAAAAAAAAACTCGCTGGCCATATGCGGCTTTGCCCACTTGAAATTATGTAATGTAAAGAGTAACGTTGGATAAAATATGTGATGAAGGAATTTAACAGCTAGCGTACTCAATAACAGTGAACTATTAAATGTCTTAGCTCAATGTAAAGAGAGCGCGCAATATGCTCGTATGATTTCATAGTAGTTCCCATCGCAAAGTCTTGCACGGGATACGAACCAGTAACCTCACCCCTCCCACACCAAAAACTTTATAAAATACCTGAGTGAGTGAAGAGGGTTTTGGTCAGCGCTTAAGAGGGCGTGGTACATAATTCAACGCTAATACCATTAATCTATAACTGTAGGTTTCTCGAAGCCAGTTTGCAAAAATAAAACAATATCAATCCCAGACAACAGTATTAGCAACGTTTTGAACAATACTGTTTCCAGTGTTACGAACTTCTGAGGCACAATCTCTGACGCAGGAACCTCTTGCATTTAACTGCGGTGCAAGAGATCACGCGTAACGAATGAGTAATTCTGGATAAATATTCGCTCATAATGTTGACAACTACCATTATCTAGGATTACATTGCCATTGAGTATTTTATCCATTTTGGCTTCGATAAAAGCGTACAAATCAATTGATGTTTTCAACGTATATGTATCTACCACGCACTTTAAACATCGAGGTCTTTAGAGCTGGTGAGGGGTGATATGATGTGAGTATGGAGCAGCGCCGGAATGTATTGACGGGGGAAACGGGAGATCCTCGAGAAAACCCACTGACCAGCGGCATCGTTCAGCACGATTCCCACATGCGAAAATCCGAAGACCGACCCCGCCGGGAATCGAACCCGGATCACCACGGTGGGAGGCGAGAGGTCTGACACCACGGCCACCGCAGTCCCTACAATATTTACGTAAGTATCACTCTGACGCGAACAACACCTCAATATCGCTACTGGTTAGAGAGATATCGTGGATTGATGGAAAACAAATTTTGGGCTTTTTCACACTTTTGGGTGTCGAATTTCGAAACATTTTAAATTTACGTCTTGGACTTTTGTATAAGTATCCAAGTGAAGAGTAAATCACATCGCTAGCCCGTTCAGTCGAATCAAAATCGATCATTCACTATCACCCCTGCACAGTATTGAGAAACCGAATTTCGAAAAATCTGAAAACCGTTTTACGATAATTTTTAAAATCATCATCCCGAAGCAAAAATAATTGCATATCTCGACGGGTTCGATAGATATCGAGGATTTATCTAAAACACATTCAAGGTCTTTTCACCACCTAAGAGAGTAAATTTCGAAAAACCCTTGAATCACGTTTTAGAATACTTGATTGGTATCTCGTGGACGTAAAAAATACAACGTTAGCCCGCTGGGTTTAAGATATATCGACGATTAATTGAAAACGCTTTTCACCACTTTTCACCCCTTTTCACGTCCTTAGGTGGCGAATTTTGAAAATTTCTGAAATCACTTTTTAGGTATTTGAGTAAGCATCAATCCTAAACAAATATCACGTCGCTATATAAAAAGGTATGGATCGATACATCTCGAATGTAAGTCGAAAACACATATTACCCCTTTTTTAACCAGTTTAGGGCCGAATTCGGAAAATATATTTTAAATGGTACTTGCGATATTTACAAAAGCACTAATTTAAAGCAAAGAGCACTTCGATACCTCGATTGATTCGATAGATATGGAAGGATAAACAAAAACACATTTTACGTATTTTCACCCCTTTAAATAAAGAATTTCGAAACGTCTTTTGAGTCCTGTCATAGACATTTGTAAAAGTAACCAATTAAAGTTAAAATCACGATGATAGCCAATTATGTTTCAGTGATATAGACGATTCATAAATAATACATGTTGCCCCTTTTTACTGCTTGGGGGTCGAATTAAAAAAAACCTAAAACTACTTTTTGGGTATTTACGTAAGGAATATTTTGAAGTGAATATCAACTCTCTGTCTTGAAGGGTTCGATAGATACCGATAGTTGTTTGGAAACACATTTAAGGTCTTTTCACCCCCTTAAAAGTTGAACTACGAAAAATCCTTAAATTGGCTAATATGCATTTTTACGAGTGTCCTAACAAAGTAAAAATCACGATGATAGGCCGTCGGGTTCGAGCTCTATCGATGTTTCTTTGGAAACACATTTCACCCCATTCACCCCCTTAGAGGTCGAATTTCGAAAAATCCCTTCTTATTGCTCGCCTGCGGCCTGAGGGGAAACCCCACAAAAATTTCACGATTCTAGGTCCAGTGGTTTGGGCTGCAGTTTGATATGTCAGTCAGTCAGTCAGTCAGTCAGCTTTCATTTTTATATATATATTATATATAAATATATATATATATATATATATATCGATGAACACTGACTGACTGACATATCAAACTGCAGCCCAAACCACTGAACCTGTAAACGTGAAACTTTTTGTTTGCATTCCCCTCAGGTCGTAGGCGAGCAATAAGAAGGGATTTTTCGAAATTCGACCTCTAAGGGGGTGAGAAAGGGTGAAACGTTTTTCCGAAGAAACATCGATACAGCTCAAACCCGATGGCCTATAATCGTGATTAATTCTTTAATAGGACGCACATAAAAATGCATATTGGCCAATATAAGAATTATTCTAATTTCAACATTTAAATGGGCGAAAACCATAAATGTGTTTCCGATAAACAGTCAATATCTATCGAATCCTTCGGGATAGAGGATTGTTGTTCACTTCAAAATGTTGCTCACGTAAATACCCCAAAAGAAGTTTTAGGTTTTTTTGAAATTCGACCCCCAATCTTGCAATAAGGGGCAAAATGTGTTTTTTAGGAATCGTCTATATCTTTGTAACATAGTTGGCTATCGTCGTGATTTTTACTTTAATTGGTTACGTATACAAATATCTATGACAGGACTCCAAGACGTTTCAGAATTCTTTAATTAAGGGTGTGAAAATACGTTAAATGTGTTTTCGATTATCCCTCCATATTTATCGAACCAGTATATATATATATATATATATATATATATATATATATATATATATATATATATCGAAGTGCTCTTTGCTTT
Source organism: Medauroidea extradentata (assembly GCA_003012365.1). Taxonomy (NCBI): domain Eukaryota; kingdom Metazoa; phylum Arthropoda; class Insecta; order Phasmatodea; family Phasmatidae; genus Medauroidea; species Medauroidea extradentata. Next base: position 23,509 of record PNEQ01017311.1, on the reverse strand, counting down.
AGGTTAATGCTTTGTTGAATATCCCATAAACTGTTAAAATATATTTTCCGAATTCAGCCCCAAAGAGGTTAAAAAAATGCGAAAATGTGTTTTCGATTTACAATCGATATATATCGATTCCATTGATTTATATATAGCTACGTGATTTCTGTAAAAGAATGATGCTTACTCAAATAACTGAAAAGCAATTTCACGAATTTTCGAAATTCGCCACCTAAGGAGATGAAAAGAGGTAAAATTTGGTGAAATGTGTTATCAATTAATCGTCGATATATCTTGATCCCAGCGGACTATTGTCATGTCTTTCACGTTCACAAGATACTGATAAAGTATTTTACAGCGTGATTCAAGGGTTTTTCAAAATTCACTCTCTTAGGAGGTGAAAAGACCTGTAATGTGGTTTAGATAAATCCTCGATATCTATCAAACCCGTCGAGATATACAGTTAATTTTTGCTTTAGGATTATGAATACAGAAATGTTCGGAAAATTGTTTAAGATTTTTCGAAATTCGACCTATTACTACTGTACAGTGGTGATATGTGATTTTTAATGAATGATAGATTTTAATTCGACTGAACGGACTACCGTTGAGACTTGCTCTTCAATTGGATACTTAATGTCTAGGATGTGAAATTAAAATATTTGGAAATTCGACACACAAAGGGGTGAAAAAGCGCAAAATTTATTTTCCATCTACCGATGATATCTATCTAACCAGTAGAGGTATTGAGGTGTTGTTCGCGTCAGAGTGATGCTTTACATAAGTATTTTAAAATAATTTGTAAGATTTATTAGTTTATGAGATAACTTTATTATTAAGAATAAAACTTTGTTTGTGAACTTTCAAGGCATACGATCCGAAAAGCAAGTACGACCAGCAAGAAATAAATTATACAGTAGTTCACGCTACCGAAACATATCGAGACGTGATGTTGTACAATCTCTGAGCGCAGGACACGAATATTTTGTTTTTTAAGTTAAATTTGTTTTCATGAATTATTTCCATGTTGCGTGACGCAGTTGTTTGTAGCTCAGGTCTACATTCCGGGAGGTTCTGGGCTCCAATTCAGTTAAAAGCTGCGTGCGAGTGTTCAATTCTGACACACAAAAACTAAAAGGCAGATCGAATTAGCGCAATTTGCATGTAGCTATTTAAAATGGGTAAAATGTATTATGCAGTTCACTTTCTATTTAGGTTCCTCGACAACATCAGCTCACATATATCATGTCTAAAATCTCAAGGTTGGGTCACCAAATAAGTTTCCGCGAAACGTTTTTCCACCAAAAATTTTCTAATGGCATTAAACTTCAAGTGAATACTTTGAAAATATGTAATGGAAGGCACCGTCTCCAATGGTTATGCACACGCTAAATCATACTTTTTCGTTCGGATAACATCTTACATATAAGAGTTTATATCTACCCCACAACGTCAACTTTGCAGTGCTATAAATAAGGTCCAGGCGAAGTCGCTGTTAGTGACAGGGACAAATTTAAGACTGTTTTTCGCTTGTATAGCTATAGCTTTTTAATCTGCTGCAGAGTTAACTGAACTTGCAGCTTTGTCATTCTAACACTTGATGACTGAAGTACCAATCTGGTGTATAAAGTGTTTTTTTTTTCAATTACAGTAAATATTATCAGTTATGAATAATTTTCGCGAGCAAAGCCGCGGGGGACAGCTAGTGCATGGTAAAATAATGAATTATCGTGAGTTAAAAATAAGAGTTTTAAAGTAAGATACCAGTAATTGAGCTCAAAACCAAGCTTTCTTGGCAAATTTTGCATGGGATGTAGTTACCCATTTACCCTTTCAGCAAATTCACAACACACTACAGCACTTTTGAGTACTGCGTGTTCTGAACACCATTCACCAATTTGAACAAAATTCGCAACATTCTAATTGCGTGCTACGAATTTTATTAGTTTTGAAATAAAAAGAGTAAGGCAGTCGCATGTAAAATCTAACAACCAAATTGGAAAATGTTCACTACTGAAATTCGTACACAACAACATGAGGACACGTGGACAAGCCAAAACGAATACATTTTCAAGTAATAATTATCAGTCTGGGACGAGTAGTCGTTGTACCCGACGCCGCACTTCATTTTTGAGCCAATAGATACACTAGAACTGATTGATTATCGGTCATATTATCCTCTTAAACACCGCAAGCACATTTTCTCTAATGTTATCATAAAACACATCTAAAATAATTGGCCACTCCATGGTTTTTAAAACAAATTAAAAAACAACAATCTCAATTTGCAATAATCCCAAGTGATCTAGGTAAATAATTATTAAAATATTATAACCTAGTAAGACTGTAAGGCTGTGCTAATTTGAATGTACTGCGTGTGTTTTGTAGAACCATAATGACCGCTAAAATGCAAGAGAGAGTTCATCCACTGCAAGTATCTGTCCATGGGGTGCAAGATATTTCTCGTCGTGTATACCGGCGACAACGTGTATTATCACAGCAGTTGCAAGGTAAAAGAAGTAAAGTGAAGGCAATTAATGTTGTACTTTGGGATCGAATCTGGCATAGTTTACTACATTTTAGTTTTAAAAGTATAGCCATATGTCCAAGAAAAATGTACGGTCAATTACGTTACTAGTTTATTCAAAGCATTGTTTGGAACATATTCAGTATAAATGTAAACTTATGCACACTTATAACAGCCACATTAATCTACATGAATAATTGAATTGCAAATTTTATACCATGGCATTAAAGTACTGGGAAATAACTATTTCTTTATTGCCAAAACTACTTTTATTCGTCTTTTGACTGTTAATGTTCTTCGTACATAAACTTCACAACATGCATAAGTATAACGTAGTCGCCTAAGTTTATTTGTATACGTATTCTTGGCGTGAAATTAACTTATTAATTATTCGTAGTGCAACACAAATATCGAATCAACCCTATAGGCATAAAACGACATTTTTGGAAAAAGCTGTTGCAGGTTCTACTGTAACGGAGAGGACATCTGCTGAAGTAGACTTTTCTTTTTGTCTTGCGCCGATTACAACTGTCTTACAGTTGCTGGGACTTGAAACATATCGAGTAACTGCAGTGTTTCTACGAGGGAAGAGGATGCTTAGCCTCAAGAGGTCAACAACAGCGACACTGTACACTATGGTCATTTTCACAACAGTCATAGTTTTAAATGTATCCAAGATGTATTTGATTCTATTTAAAGGAGCTTCCAGAATGGGGTTGTTTGTTGGAGTTTCGCGTTTACTTTATGTGACCAATGACACGATTTCAGGTTTTTCTGGACCAGTATGCATGTACCTCAACAGTAAACTTAGGCAGGAGATAATACAGACATTCCAGAAAGTAGATGAGCTGCTAACACTAAACGTTCGCGAATATTACAGGAAATGGGCAAGAAACACAAGGGTGCTTCTGATAACCACTTTCGTTATTATTTATTTAGTAGCGGGCATTAATCAGTTCATATTCTTTGGCACCGAAGTAGACAGCTTCCTGCACGTGATTGGATACACACGACATCTAATTGTGCTCACCATGGCAGCCAACTATATAAATTTAGTACTTCTTGTGCGACAAAGATTCAGTCTTCTAAACACTCGTATGCAGAACATATTTAGCATGGAACAACTAGGCACGAAGGCATACATTACCCGAAAGAGTTGTGTTCTTAGCTTGTACCCAAAAACCCAAGGTTCACATTTCTCTGACTCAAGTTACACTGCACCAAAATCTAATTTTACTTTTGTAGGTAAAATATTTACGCTTAGAGTAACTTTCAAAAAATTGTGCAATATTGTATGTTTGATTAACTCCGCATTCGGAATATTAGTTCTAGTCAACATTTTGTCTGCTTTTATTCATACTACCTTCAGTACATATTTCGCTCTCTTAGGTTTAGTTGTCAAATCTAACTTAGCTAGTAAATCTCACAGAATCATGGAATTTTCAGTAGAATTAGTATGGACAGTTATTTACTTGAGCCAGGCAGTAGCCATCATCTCAGTATGCAATGCTACTGTCCAGACAGCAAAGTACTCTCAGGACATAATTCAGGACCTGCTTATGAAACCAGAACTAGAGGACGAGACGCGAGAGGAGTTGCAGGAGTTCTCAGACCAGATACTCAGTTCACAGTTGGAGTTCAGTGCATCTGGCTTCTTCACTCTGGATCTGCCACTGATTACTTCCATGGTCCACTCAGTCACGTCAAATATTCTTGTCTTGCTACAGCTTGGCCCTCCTGGGAAACTATAGCTGTAAACTGGATAGTAGTTACATTATCATTATGTGATTGCTTACCTTTATGTATGCTTAAAATATAATATATTACTTACAGTATTTAGGCCTGAAATAACAATACTTCATTTTTAGAACTTGAAAATATATAGTTTCTTGTTGTGGGGCTCTTGGGTGTTAAATAATGTTTTAGAATTTTCAGAATTACACGTTTGCAATCTTTTTGTGAGCGAATTATAGGGGTTGTTCGTATGATTCCGTATTGGTGATACACGTAGTCTATATGAAATTTTGCATCCAATATAAAGAAAGAAGAAAACGTAATAATGTCACTAATTACATAGTGAAAGTGTGTTTTCCATTATTTTGGACGTTGTAGTGTAAATATTATAAAGCACAAAAAACAAGTTTACCTCGTCTAGTTGTAACGTACTTATTTTCACCAAGGTAAAAATAAATAAATAATCCTAATGGCCTAGTTGGTAGAGTTTCAAACATGTACGGATAAAAATGTGTAATTCTTAGAAACAAAATACACCAATCAATCTGTGTGTACTCTGGAATTATTATGTAATATCACTGTAAGAAATAAAAATAATAACATAAATTTGATTGTCGAATATATATTCACTGTGTGTTGTATAGTAATTGTGTCACGATTTGAAACCATTTCAAGAAATTTGGCAATATTCACTTTAAGGTATTGTCGTTAAATCAAAATGAGTTTATTGCTTTCTTGGTGTCCAGCTACAATGATACTCCTCATGACTGTTCATATTTAATTTCATGGAGAAAATTAGTAATCTGTCTTACTTTTAGTAATAAAAATCTCAGACTCGAAAAGTTCGACAAAATCTGCAATATTTAAAACGGAACATTAGGCTCAATATGCACAGGGGCGTCTGACACATTTACAGTCAGTACTAAAGTTAATGAGATGAAAACATATGGATATTTGTATTTACAGTTTATCGAAATCACGCACATGTTTCAAAATAGCTACGCACATTTTCTTTCTACGAGAAAATAAGTGTCCTACCCTTTATTTCTACAGTCACTCTCAGGGTTGATTATTGTTTCTCATCGTGAAATGTATAAAATACCATCATGGGACATTTCTCGCTACTGGAAAAGTTGATTACGTTCTGTGTAACCTTTAATTACTAAAACTGCCATTAGCATCACTTAATGAAAATAAAATATTAACAGTTTACAGCAAGGTTGCCATAAATTTGTGTAATTTATTTGAGGAATCATACTCCAGCCATGTGGTTGAGTTCGTGAATTGTGCTGTGGAGCATTTCAAATACCAACATTAAATTTAAAATAAGAAAAGATTGATAATAACTAACAGAATGCTGATACAGAAAATTCTACATTTTTTTATCACTGTTGCCAATTTGTGTCATTTATCACTAAATTGAATAACATTCTATTGGCACAGAGGTATCCAATGATAAAATTTAGTGACTTATAGTTGTTATGGATAAACTGAAAACCTTGTTTATTTGCACAATAACTGAGAACGTAGTTTGCCATCATTATTAACCAGCCTGTATGTTTTCTGTATTAATAGTATTGGGTGGTGTGTAAACAAATAATAAAAAATATGAAAACTATATATATAATTCGCACACACACACACACACACACACACACACACACACACACACACACACACATATATATATATATATATATATATATATATATATATATATATATATATATACACGCACAAACAAACACACAGATATATACATACATATACTACATATATATATATATATATATATATATATATACACGCACAAACAAACACACAGATATATACATACATATACTACATATATGTATATATAATTTAAACGTATATGTAGGCTATATACACGAACGAAAAAAAAAAACTCAACATTCAAAAATAGCAACTGTGGCATCAAGATGGCGTCTGCGGCATAATCCAAGAAGGCAGTGACAGCTCCACTGCTCTACAGCCTTGCAGCCTATGCGCCAGATACAATTTATGGTAAGTACGATACAACTTCCAATATTTGCTGTGTGCGTGGATTAGACAAATGAAATTTTACATTTACAACTCATGCTAGGGTAAGTGTTGTTCTTCCCCACGAAATAACCCCAGGTCAGAAGCCCAACGTAGACGCCAAATCCCCGCGCAAATGAGTTGAATCGAAATTGCAGTCGTTATACATGTCATTTTTTTAAAATCATAATCAGACAACGATTATCGTTACAATATAACTTCGAAGGGCCACAACTTGGTCAGTAGCTGATTTCTCCGGTATAAAGTACAGAATGGTGCTGTAGAGAATATTAATTACTATTGAGTCTTATTGAGGATGGAAAACTTCTTGGGAGTGGACGATATCTAAGAAGTGAAAACATCATGATGTTTGGAAGTAATCTTGACGTAGTGCAATGAGTTGTAACTAGCCATAGTAGTAGTATAATGTCGTATGCTATACCAAACTTTTAAAGTCAAAAGTGACAAGTAAAAAACATTCAACTGAAAATATATTTGCGTGAAAAATAAAATACTAACAAAAACATTTTCTGGTATGTGCAAAACCAAAAACCTTCCGAAATCAAATAAATGAATTATAAAAAGAATAAACATTCTGAATAATCTTGAGGCCCAGCTGAAAAAAGTAATTAAAACGACAATAAAGTGATACAACAGTGTTGTAAAAAATAACACGTGAAAAAATAGTTGCTTGAAGAAAACGTGCAGCACACATAGTCTAGTATGATGCGAAACCATACCTTCAAAACTAAAGTATCGTAACTTAACACAACACTTGAAAGCCTTTGAGGCAATGCCGAAGAAATAATAAATTAAAATTCCAAGAATTTAATAAATTGTTGTTAAGTAATAAAAATGTTGTGTCTTTTCTTTGTCCGATTCATTTCAATAGTAACAATTTTGAATGCAAAGTAATCATAACATCTGGGCATAATAAACATTAGTACATAAAGTTGCTTATTAACAATTGATGTACTGGCTTGTTACTAATAAAAGATTTATTTACTGTCGTGGCCTTATGGTCCATCATAGTCAGATATTTTAATTATGGCAGCATGTATTTTGATAATATGCAGTACAGTACAGTAATGACAGTGTGTTATTAGTATCTAACAAAATAAGTTTGATTGCATGCTGTTAGTTGATTGAGAAGTCGAGCCTATTGTTTATTAATATCAAGCAAGGAAATAATTGAATTTGTTAGCTTCTTTATCTAGAGCTTGTTAATTGTTTATTATTTTACTACGATCACCGCTACTCTGCTTGTATTTAACTTGTGGCGAAACGTGTCTTTAATACAAGTGTCAAGGATCCCAAATTATGGCATTTTTGTAAGTCTGAGGTTTGGTGACAGGTATTTACAAAAACTGTAATATGGCACCGAAGATTATTTCCGGAATTTTATATTCAAAAGTCATCGCCCAGACGACTTACTTTTATCTTTGGACTTTAATACAACTTATAACGTCATCATACATTTAAAAAAATAATTAATTACGAAATTATTATTTTGTTTGTCAATTCATCCCAAGGCGAAAGAAAATTACCTTGTGTTAATTAAGTTTTAATCAGTGAGGTTTCATTTTATGTGCGCTTGTTCATTCTGTGTGTTGCCTTCTTTCTCGTCATATAGCCTTGGTACTGTTTGCATTTTGAAGTGGCTGAAATATGAACTTTATACGGCTGTGTGTGTCTGTACATGTTAGCTGTGACTGTGTAATATTAAACCTCTTGTCTTTCTACACTGTGGTCCGGGTTCTATCCCCTATAGCTTTCTCCCAATTATCACATGTGGGAAATGTGGCTGACTTTGCTATCGACCAGTGGTTTTTTTTTTCCGGGGTACTCCCTCAATTGCGTTCTATTGTTGCCCCATACTCACTAATCATTTTCACTAGCACTCGCGATATCATTGTTGAGTTTTTACAAATTTTTTTAAGAAACAACATGCATTTAAGTTACTATCTATACATAGACACAGAGTTAACATTCCGTGGTTTATTAAAAGTTGGCACTGACAGAGTATCTGTATTATTTTGTCATGTATAAACGGTCATAACAGAATATTTATTTAAATGTTTGGACTGTTTTAGCTGCCGTTACAAATTTAGCATACAATTGCTTGTGACATCAGAAATGCTGTGAGTGCATATTTTATGCACTAATGCGGTATGTTTCTCTTAAATGTATCAAAGAAAAATTATGATGAAAAACTCATAAATTGAAAATTGCGACTTTACATCCCAATTAAACTCAGACCATAATCTCTCCGCTCTACTCTAACCATCGCCAGAGCTTCACATCCTGAAGATTTTTAATCCTACCCGCAATCGTCATCCCTCATTCCCTTTCACTCTTAGAATCTCCAATTTAATGTTTAATCAACTCGCAAGTCTCAAGTACATTTCCACCTCTAATTCCTGAGAAAATTTGTTTAGTTTGCTCTGAATCTATTGGATGAAACAGTTGTTTAGAGTTTTCAGTGTAGTATGTAAAATCAAGACAGAGGAAATTTTAGTAAAATCAACTTTCGAATTTTTTGTCTAGTTAAGTAAATTATATAAATTTTTGGACCAATTTAGAAAAGAATTTAACGTAATATTTCTACATACACTTAAACCAGAAATATCAATCAGCTGTAAAACAATATTGAGGGTCACAGTTATATGCAAAGTCAGAATTTCTTATTTGCGACGTACTGGGAAATGTTCATATTACTAATATTGTAGTTCATATAAAGCTTTAATGCTCTTGCGGCTTCAATCTCTATGTCAGTAGTGTAGAGTTCTGGAACTTATTGCATGTAAGTTTGCAGATTTTTAATTGGCTGGTTAGTCAAATTGATGCTTTTCACTGTCCTGTGAAAAGAAGACATAACTGTTAAAATACAGTGGTAGTCATAACTGAATGTGGTGTGTAGTACTGAGCTTTGTGACCTTGGTTTGAAGAAGGTTGCGTTGTATATTTACACGATCATAATATTAATATCAATACGTATTTGAAATTTTCGTTACCCAATTCAAAGATTGTAACGGCCATCTGATTACAAACGCAGAAACAAGTTACACGCGGAGAACAAAAATACACAGGATATATACTGTTACATGTGCGAACTATAAATATTTCTCTACCATCCTATCCTACATATCAATTCTGGTATAATTTTTCTGAGCTGATTAATGAGGACGTATTAGCTGACTTTGCACAAACATTTTCGAAAAATAAACGTATAGGCGTATACCAGCATGATTTCTACAGTTTCTGTACATTAATTGATACGTCTAATGCTTTCGGTATCGATCTTTCCGCATACAGCAATTGCGTAAGTTTTACATATTTCATTCTTCGTAATAAGTAATAAACAACGACGCTACTACTGTAACCAGAGGGAATAATTTTGTATTTTTTATGTATATATGTAACTATATTGATGGGCAGTAATTTTAATCAGTATTATATTATTCCATAATGTAATGATTAAAACCAGTTAAAAGAAAATTTGCCTTAAAAGTGTATACAGCGAACTTAATCCCGTCATATTCACAATTGCATGAATTAAAGACTATTTTCTTGATATAGGCTTAAACATTGACAAGCAGTCTGTTCGTTTCTGCCGTAACAATATTGTTCTAAGAATCAGCATATTTACTGACATAGCAGTGGTCATAAAACAAGTGTATCGTAATTAATATTGAAATACGTGTACTAAAAAGTCTACGAAGTCCTAGGTTACAATTTTTGCCGGAGTACAACTGTATTTAATACCTACTAAAATAACTAACTGGTCGCTTTGTGTAACTAGTTTAAATGTATGAAAACTATTAAAACAGCGTGTTTTCAACGCAGCTGCTATTACCTGGTGGTCAGCCTGAACCTAAATCGGCCTATTATTCATAAATATTGTTTGAACAGCTACAAGGAGTTTAAAGAAACAATGTCAGTACACTATCATGAATGTCATTAACGAGGATATTGACATTGTTCCTTTAAACGCTTTGTAACTGTTCAAATAAGATTGATGACTAATTCTATGCAATATGCCGATTTAGACTCAGCACCTAGTGATAGTAGCTACGTTTAAAACACGCTGTTTTAAAATGTATCAGTTCACCAGAAATCGGTGAAAAAATATTCACACATAAGAACATTCCCATTTATTAGGTGGTATTATGAAAATAAATTTTTTTCCTGCCATCGAGTGGCTACAATTGAGTTGTCCAGTTCCAAAACTCGTCTAGTCCATCACCAAGGAAAAATGAGTTCTGAACAGTTTTGTGTAGCTTTTAAACGTGCGCTGTTGACGTGATGATAGTTCCCGAAACTCGCCTTATTCAATAACAGATACACTTTGAAAAACTGCTTTGGCCATATAACAAATGAGCTCACAAATCAGTTTTTCGCGATTTACGTAGTTTTAGTGAAAGTGGACAAGACGAGTTTTGGAAATGGACTACTCAATTGTACTTATCATCGATTAAACTTGAAGTCCCTACTTTGCAATATACAGTACATGAGTGTACCCGATATATGCGCCACAGAAATTTCTCAAGTACCACCGGAGTTAATGTGTATTCATCGGCTCACACTTCGATCGACCCGTAGACTATTTGTCTTGACTACCTTAATAAAACTGTTCGTATCGTAACGAACACTGATCGAATAAAATTTTCTTTTTCCTTGCTGTGTTATTACATAACTGTACTGCGTGCACGCTTTTCCTTTACTCACATTCTGCACGTAATTTTACACATTTTAGATTACTGACAAGCCGTAATAATATCACAAATGGTTTCATTTTTAACCATAATAAACATTATGAACAATAATATAAATTATAATTGTTAAATAATATTTATTTTCATAAATTACCGTACTAAACTTAATACAAAAAAAATATAACTACTCGTAATCTTTGATACATTCCAAATCTCTGACAGTTAATATAAGCGTATGTTTACATTCATAGACGATTTTACATAAAATTCGAACACATTTTACTATATGATCTTTGAAAGAACTGTGCAATGGGAGTGCATGACTGGATTCAGTTTCTTGGACGTACTCCATTGCAAATTGAATGATTGTCAATGAAAACTAAACAAATAAAAGAAAACCATAATATAAGCATAGTATGCTTTAGTCAGCAAGATACATACACAACAAGAAATTCCAAAATGGAATCGGGTCAAATAGAAACAAGGAACAAACAGATAATAAATGAAGTGGCACTCGTGTTCCTGAACCCTGTATGTCTACCTGATGACGGGAACAGATTCCAGTTCCCGAAACGTCGTAAAACTGTCTGTCTGGAAAACTACTGTGTTTTGTTTCGTCTCTTCGTTGTGTCGTTTGTCTTTTCTGTATATGTCTGTTATCTGTTGCGTTTTGTCTCGTCTATTTGTTGTGTCTTTTTGTTATTTTTCTGTTCGTGTCTGATATTTGCTGTGTTTTTTGTTTCATCGCATCTTTGTGTCGCATGTTACTCGGTTTTTTATTTTATTTGTTATTATTTTCATTTATTATCTGTTTGTTCCTTGTTTCTATCTGACCCGATTCCATTTTGGAATTTCTTGTTGTGTATGTATCTTGCTGACTAAGCATACTCTGCTTATTTTATGGTTTTCTTTCATTTGTTTAGTTTTCTTTGACAGTCTTTCAATTTGCAATGGCGTACGTCAAAGAAACTGAATCCAGTCACATTTTACTATATACGTAGTCAGTGACTTAAATTTTTAATTTTAAAATAAATCCATGTTATTGAATCATTGCTTATTTACCATAGAAATCTATAATACATTTTATTGAGACTTTGCTCACGTGATATAAATTATAGCAAAAACTAAATTGTAAGTAACTACCGTGTTTTTTAAACAATTCACATTGAATAAGTCCTTAGAAACGTGTGCAGCATCTTCTGAAACATGGCCGATCAAAAAGTTATAAGAAGCTTACCTTATGATTAAATTTGATACAGTAGACTGGAAACTCACAAGAAAGATACAGTTATGTATCTCAAATACAAATCTTACGATTTTCCAATTATGTGCTGCTGAATAAGATGTATTATGTTACATACATCACCCAAGTTCACAGAAAATTCACAATTTATTTGAACAATTTAATGGAGTAGGTAGTCCAAGTTTTCATAGCCTTTCAGCTACAAAAGTGAATTATAGACAGCTTAACGAGTCGACAGAACCGGCTTAAAACCACTTTACGGCTTGTCCTATTTTTACATGTTTGTCTCAGCACATACAGCAAGTTATATAACTCTTTATGTAAACGAGTTGTCCAGATAATTTGGCTAAATTCTGAAGCTGCGATACCTACGGAAGAAAATGTTGACAAAAATATTATAAAATAGTGATTTATCGTGGGTGGAAATTCATGTGTTTTCAAATAAAAGACTGCATACTAAGTGGAATATTGTGTACACAAGCAATCGCAGTGCTATTATCGTCTCGAAAAACCAAGACTGAACTATAGGTGAAAAACAAACCAAACTGGCTGTATTTAACACTTACAAAATTAATAAAACCTAAAACAAACCCCAAGAGAAATTGTTTTAAAACACAGAAAATACAATTAAACGAAAAATTGAAAGTTCAGAACAAACAACAAAACAAAAATATCTGAGCAAATTCAGGACTTCAGATTTAACATAGCAAAGACAACAACTAAGACGTGGGTGATATTACACACAAAACAGAAAAAAAAAACATGGACGTCACAAAAAAAGTCAACAAAACAACTGTGGGAAAACCCGAACGCAGGAGTTTTTCCTAGACGAACTAGTAGTGTTGTTTCAGGAGTTGTCATCTACACCCGTCATCATGCAGGTTTTCTGAGATGACATAGCGCTATAATGGCGTATGTTCACAGTGTTTCACTAAATCATTCACCTCCTTAAAAAAAGACCAAGCGTTGATTTCAAATCCACACTTTCATCGCAAATCCTGCACCAGCACGTGTTTCCCAACTCACTACAGCACTTAAAGAGTACTGCGTGTTCTGAACAACATTTACCGATTTATAACAAGTTCGCAACATCCTAAATTTGAAATTTTTTTGTTAGTTTTGAAAAAAAATCGTTTTATTTAAACTAATGTATTTACGTGCAAAGTCCATCAACCATATTAGAAAATGTTGAACTTTGAATTTAGCACGAAACAAAATTAGCATATATTGTGAATATTTTTATTCATGCGGTAAGCCTAAAATAATATATTTCAGGTATTAATTATCAGTATGGGATCACAACTTTTTTAAGATTCCTTATCACAAGAATTCGAAACCATCGCTGCGTATCATTCTAAGCCGAAAAATGCTATCTAAATATATTTTACATATTTTCTCTTCTGTAATGTCGTAAACGATATCTCACTTTATTTCAAGGGACAAAATACTGGTACTGCGTGATAAACTATGGTATTACTATCTTAAATAAGCTTAATTTATAATATTCCAAAAAAATGGCCGATTGTCGATTTTAAAACACATTAAAAATGGCATTCATAAATTGTGTTAAACACAAGATATTTAAAAAAAAATATTACAGTAACCCAAGCTAGTAATGGTAAAGGTTTTAATAATTTAAATGAACTCTGTGTGCTTTGTAGAACCAAAATGACCGCCAAAACTCCAGAAAGAGTTCGTCCACTGCCGATATCTGTCCAAGGCTTACAAGATAGTTCTCTTCGCCTTAACAGACGCCAGCAAGTATTATCACAGCAGTTACAAGGTAAAACCAGTAAACTGAGAGCAATTTTGTAGGCAAGTTGTTTGGAAACAACACACTGAACGATATCAGCAGGAGGGAGGTGGATGAGGTGAGATGGTTAAACGGTTATTTCACAAAGAGATCGTAAGAGCCGACAGCAGGTCGGGATTTAACAGAACAGTTCTGTAATAGCATCTTAGGGTAGTGACAACAAATTGTTAGCAGAACGGTGTTAATAATGATATAAGTTAGATTGTTGCAGGCGCCATCTTTTCTGTACTATAAACATTGGGTTCTGTACTAGGAACTGTACAGATGATTGCGCATACACACCTGCGATAATATAACACGATACTGTAAACCCCACAGTGCCATTTATAAACTGGAAAAAATGTGTTGTAGGGATTATTTTTTTCACAACTTTACAGAAAAGGTATGGTATTTACAAGAGTGTCGTTAACTATTAGAGATACCCTCCTTCTATTGCAATTACAGATGTGACCTTAGAGGGTTAACTAACAAGTATAGTAATCACAACAGGACATGCACTATTAGACGAGCCACATGATTTTGTTAATTATACAGAACTAGTATTGCAAAGTTACAGACAAATATGGTAGCTACAACAGTGTTATGGATTGTCGGCGGTACCAACGGTTGCGACGTTAGTGATATTTGTTGTTAACTCCAGGGAACTTCTGCTACTATAACTTATACTATCATATTTAAATTGCAACTATGGTTGACAACTGTCTGTACTCTTTACAGTTGTAAGAGGGCCAGATCTGGAATATATCATACCAATGAAACCTATATTGTACGAATTTCGCTTGAGGTAGGTGTCTTTGGCCGATGTGTATATCGCAGTGAGATGCAGAATGGCCAACAAATATGGGATCGACTGTCTTGAAAATATACTTGTGTAATATACAATAGCGATCTTTGAAGTGAGACTAATGCTTAACTGTTTTAGCTTGGTACAAAGCTTGACTGTACGACGTACGAAACAGTGCACACTGCCGCTATGTATAATACATTAGAACTGACTGTAGAGATTACTACGAATTATTTCTGTGACTATAATGCTACTCAGTTAACGCTAAAGAACATACTGTTATATTACAAAACAATAGTATTGCTGCGGCTACTACGATATTTTGGGTTACCATGCCACTCACTACATGTAATGAATTGTTAGGATTACCTTACCCTATAGCTGTAGTTAAGTGTTACTTAGTTAAGGTTACAGAACAGATTGTTAAGACTGTCATATGTTACTGCTACGGGCATTGTTACCTCTGTACCGGTATCAGAGTAGTATTGCAGATAATACTCTTCTGTACTATAGTCATCACACTACTGGTATGCAATAGCGACTATATATTCTGCATAAAGTAACTGCATACTGATTTGTATCGCACTCCTCTTACAACCTGTTCAACCTCTAATTTTTCATTTACTTATAATTCGATTTTTTAAAGAAAATTAAATATGCGAGATTCTCACTGAAAGAAAAATACTGTCATCGGAACCAAAATCTATATAACCGTTATACTCCCAGACTGTTAAAATATGGGCAACATTCTTCTTGGTTGTGACAATTCACGATCATTTACAGTATACGTAGCATGTTATTTATAAAAGTTAACATACGCACGCCTTTATCTTTAAGGATTATTGCACTTCAAATACTCTACCATGGCATTGTAGTGTTAGGAAACCACTGTACTGTCAAAATTGCGTTTATTCGTCTGTTGAATGTTAAGATATTTCATCTTGTGCTGCTTCGTACATAAACTTCGCGCCATGCATCAAAAAATACACAGTCGCTTAAGCTAGCATAAAATTACCCTCGCGAGTTAAAACAAAATTATTATCTGTAATACATTAAAATTAATCTTGCAGTCGTAATACGATATATTTGGAACAGTTGTTGCAGATTCTACTGCCACAGAGAGGACATCTAATGAAGTAGACTTCACGACTTGTCTTGCGTCAACTACAATCGCCTTACAGTTGCTGGGGCTTGAAGCACATCGAGTAACTGCAGTGTTTGTACGAGGAAAGAGGATGCTTAGCCTCAAGAGGTCAACAACAGCGATTGTGTACACTCTGGTCATTGTAACAGTAGTCATGGTTTTAAACGTATCAAAAATGTATTTGATACTATTTAAAGGAACTTCCAAAATTAAGTTACTTCTGGGACTACCACAACTGATTTCTGTAACCAATGACATAATTACAGGTTTAACTGGACTCGTAGGCAATGTACCTCAACAGTAAAATTAGGCAAGAGATAATACAGAAATGCAAGGCAGTAGACGAGTTGCTAATACTAAACGCAGGCGAATATTACAGGAAATGGGCAAGAAACTTAAGGCTGCTTCTGATAATCACTTTCATTACAATTCTGTAGCAGTAGGCATTAATCAGTCCATATTAGTTGGCACCACTGCAGACAACTTAATGCACATGATTGGGTACACGCGACATCTAATGTTACTCACCATGGCTTTCAACTATTTAAATTTAGTAGGCTACTTCTCGTGCGACAAAGGTTCAGTCTTCTGAACACTCGGCTGCAGAATATTCTTTATACGGAACAATTAAACACAAAGGCAAATAATATGAGAAAATGTTGTACTCATAGCACACACACCTGAGGTTGTTTAGTCTCACGTGTTTATGAATCAAGTGACAGTGCATCAAAAAACCAATCCTCTAACCCGTCTAAACATACCGGACAGAGACTGCCCTACTGTAGAAAATACAAAAACAATGGTTACTGTACACACACTGATGACTCTGAATGTTTAGGCGGTATCAACACAAGTAAAGTTTGCAGCATTGAGAACACTTCTTTGTCAACAAGCAAGGGATATCTGCTTCCTGCAAGAAGTAGTGGTGCATGAATTGCCAAGATGTATGCATATGAATATATACAGGGTGAGTCGGGAGGAAAGGTACATGCTTTTGAGGGGTGATGGTACTGGTGATTCTGAACAAAATGTTTCTAATAAACATACGCCCATTTCTTAACTGTTTCAGAGAAACCATATGAAAATAACAAGTAACGAGAAATGTGTAGGTGATGGTAAATTACGATACTGTTATCGTATGTTTTGTTTGATTGTGTACATTTCCTCACAGAACATGTTCAAACACTCCACCGCTAACTTCAATGAATTTTGCTGCTCTGATAGACAGCTGCTGTGTTGCTGAACTGAGCTCATTAGTACACTGCTTTATTTGAGCACAAGCATGGTAATTAGGAGCGAGAAGTTCCTCTCTTGTGTCCACCTTGCGCGTATAGACGTCGCTTTTAAGCCAACCCCACACACAGTAATCTAATGGGGTAAGACCAGGTGACCTCGGTGGCCAAGTTCAGCAGCAATTCGTCTCGAGCTAGTTGTTGGGCTGCGTTCTAGTACCTGAAGAATGCAAACACCCTGCTAAACACTCTGCTATCTGGAACTATGCGATTAGGAAATCGTCGTTCATACTCATGAACAGCAGCTCTGGAATTCCCATTGGAGAAACCGTATGCAAACATCATGTCAGAATACTCTGCATGCGTGAAGGCCTGAGGTAAACAACTGCACCTTGCTTAGAGCGCCACCGTGTGGAAATATACAAAATTACACACATCAGATAACAGTAGCGTGATTTACCATCACCTGCAATTATCCCGTTCTTTGTTGTTATCATTCGGTTTCTCTGAAACGGTTAAGAAAAGGGCATATGTTTATTAGAAACATTTTGTTCAGAATCATCAGTACTATCACCTTTCCTCCCGACTCATCCTGTATACAAACGTAGGTGACCGAGGCCGTGGGACAGCGATACTCATCCGAGCGGGACTCGAACTTACAAACATCAAACGCCACCCATCGGGACGGATTTTTTCTGGTCAAACATATGACGTTGCACTCATAAACTTGTACGCCCCTTCAGGCTCCAACAAAAGGCATGGCCGTAAGAAATTTTTCACCAGTGACATTTTACCATTTATCCCGCCGGACCAACGCAGCACTCTCCCAACTCATAACGCAGTTAACACTGTTAGGGCCAGTTTCACCAACGAAGTTTAACTTTGCCACAAAGCGAGATTTACAAAACTCGATGAAGAGCTAAACCTGAGTTTAAGTTACAGGTTTGTTCCACCAACAACACAGCGAGTTTAAGTTACCAGAGATTAGTTCAACTTGGTTGCACGATGGGTTGTGTGAGCTGAGTTGCCTTAATTGTGTCGGAAATACCCGAACACTTGTCGGAAATTGCCGAATGTGTTTTTGTGGATGATTTCTTTTGGAAACTTTTTTACAACGTTCTTGAGGGGAAGGAGGGAGTGATTGCATCATACTATCTAGGGGGGGGATGGAATACAGCTAGGGGGCTAGGTACCCCTGGGTAACTTTGGAGCAAAGCGAGAAAGAAAGACTAGGGGAAGATAATCCAGCAAATATAATTTACATTATTTTATTGCTGTAAAGGCAAATGTTTATCTACACACACTTGTTTAATTAATTTCTCGTCTCTATATATTTTGCTACCCTGAAAGTACCAGTCGTTAAACAGAACCTCATACACCGTAAAAAAAATGTTTTGTACTTTTACAAAGCAAATCATTGGACACCCAGTTGCCAAAGAAAATCCTTGTAAAACGACAATGGTTGTCCTTGTAAAAAAAATACAAAGCATATGTTTGTAAAATTACAAGGAATAACCTTGTAGTTTTACTTTCAATAAGGAAAAAAAATGCTCACTGTACTTCAGAAACAACTCTGAACTTATTTATCAAATAACTTTTGAATGAAAGACGCTTACATGCAATTATTTTGAAAATTAAAAAAATTTGGAAGTGGTAAGCGTCGAACCATTCCTCCTACTCGTAGATCATACGCGTCTTACATCTATACCACTGTGACTGCTGTACTGTTGATGTATGTATCAATAAAATTGAATGGACCGATTGTTTTGACAAGCGGAAATGTATTTGGAAGTCAGTATCATCATTCTCATTAAAATAATGATTTATTTATCTAATCCTATGAGGCAGATACACAGGAATAAAGTCTTCATCGTCAGTATTGTTTTCAAGTACCAAATTATACAGTGCTCGCGCCATTTCATTACGAATATAAGCGAGATTAGTGACGTTACCCGGCCAAAATCGAGCAGTTAAATTTAATCTCGCTTAAGACGAGAAAATCGAGTTTAACTGCTTGGTGAAACCCAAAACATGTATAATCGAGATTAAGTACCGAGTAATCTAGATTAAATCGTTTAAACTTGGTTGGTGAAACCGGACCTTAGACGTTGCACGAGCCTTAAATGTGCCTTTTCCACATTACACGTATGTGACATCACACAGTAAGTCTTGTCTCGATCGATTCTACGCTACAAGGCAGGTCTCCCAAAAACTACATCGTTATGAAGTCTTACCTGTGCACTTCACTGACCATTTTGCTGTTATTTTAACCTGCGAACAATCTGCTCAAGTCACTAGACATAGTCGTGGATTCTGGCATCTCAATACTGCTACTCAATGATGAATTTATCAGTGCTGACTTCAGTGTAAATTGGACTCAGTGGTGTCTCAGGAAACGACGCTACCCTTCGCCGGCCTTACAGTGTTATCACGCTGCAAAACCACATGTATGCAGCCTATTTAAGAAACACATATACTGGCGTGCACAAGAGCGACGACACTCTGGTGACTATTAAGAAACATTACTACGCGAGTATCAAATCAGTGCTATCAGAGGTAATGATGTAGCAAAGCAATTAGAAATGACAAAACAAAAACTACTTGACCTTGGTATGAAACAATTAGGTCGACGGGTTCAACTATTACAGGACAGGAGTGTTACCGAGGAGGAGCGATACAGTTTGTACGCACTTGTTAAAGAGAGACAACATATTCAGAAACGGACTGTTACTAGTATCCTTGACAGTAACGGACGTATTTACGCATACCAATGTAATATATCAACTGTAATTACTACTCATTTCAGTCAATTGTATTCAAAACACCACACGGATCCACATTATCTCCCACGTGTGCTGCAGAAATTTGTAGTGCGTATTGCTGCGACAAGTGTAAAGTTTATAGAACGGGAGTTTGTTGATGGTGAAATTGCGCAGCTTATAATAAAACTTCCATCTCGCCACTCACCTGGACCTGATGGAATTCCCTGTGAATTCTACGAAGTATTATGGGACATCATAAGTGAAGAGTCTTGTGAGGGTAGTACGTGACATAGTAGCAAGACGTGAGCTTGCCCTTCGCATTCCCAGGGGATCATAGTCCTTATACCAAAAAATTGCATCTCAAGACATCCAGAAGACTTTCGTCCAATTTCCCTTTTATGTGCAGGATACAAAATCAACATGCAGCTTTGTGCCACACGAATCCAGCCGGCACTTTAAGATGTCATTGGCCAAGGACAAATGTGCGGCATCTTTAGCAAAAATTGTATTAACAGTCTTTGTGTCCTCTGTGACGTACATTTATTCAGCACGGTCAATTGCATGGTGACGGCTTTTCTCAATATTGAATTAGATAAAGCATTTGATCGGGTCGACCATGACTCTTATAGTTGTAATGAGACATTTTGGTTTCCCGCAACTTGCCATAGATTGGGTCAAAATTATTCAGACTGTGGAGACATCAAAAATTCAAATTAATAGCTTTATAAGTCCTCCGGTAGTTATTCGCAGTTCCATTCTTCAATAAAGTCCGCTGTCCATGGCACTGCTTACCATTGCTATTGAACCACTCTGTCGATTGCTATGTTGTAAACTACAGGTTATTCAAGTTTTCAATTGCACCTTCAAATTAAATGCTTACGCGGATGACTTCACGTATATTGTGAGGACACAACGAGAATTGCAAGAAGTTTCAGATGCCCTTGAACTGTTTCGACAGGCTTCTAATTCACGAGTTCATGCTCAGAAATCATCCCTTCTCAACCTATGCCCTGCTGCTGAAAATGGATTTCTGGATAGTAGACCGTTTCGTCTCGTCACCACAGTTAAATTTTTGGGGATTTATATCCTCTCGGACATTACACAAATAGCATGCTACAATGGAAGATTACTATAACTAAACTGAGAGCACAACTAATACTACTGCATATCCGGGACACCGACGTCATAACTCGAACATTCCTGGTGAATACTTTTGCATTGTCAAAGCTGTGGTATTTAGCTCATTTTTTTCTACTTCCATGGACTGATCATGAACAGATACTTAAATACGTTGGGTGGAAAATATGGAAATCATGCATTCTTAAAACATCCAGCCCACAATTTTATCTCCCTCTTGGTACTGGAGTCCTAAGCCTAATCATGATCAAAAGTGTAAAACCATATATAAGACGACAGCAATTAATACAGCGCTCCGAGATTATGAATATGTTGCCTTACAAAGATCGACATGGGACACCGGCCCCGACTGATTCCACCATATCGCACCGCACGAGACACCATCGCAACGCTTGTTGCTGACCTTCCCGGTAATTTTGTTGTCTCCTTCGTCTCCTTACATATTCGAGCTACTAACACTGACTTAACTCCACCCGTGGCCAGGCGTGCCTCTCACATTCGATGGAAGAGAACTTGGAGAGCTATTGGTGACTTGGGTCTAGCGACGGAGGCCGTACCAGTGTTTCAGGCGCATGTATGCAACCCGCATTAAAACAAAATGAATCAAGGCTAATATTACCTTCACTACAGCAGTAAGAGTATTACACTTATCAGCATTTTCTTCGCGGTTTATCAAATACACAGTCGTTCTTATTTTCGTTGCGTTCTGCAAATTATATTATAACAAACTGTTACATTAAAAACTTAATACAAAAAAATTGTAAAATTTACAGTCTACCATTCTTTATACTTGGCTTCGGCGAACGTAGCGAAAATAAGAACGACTGTCTCTTTGATAAAACGCGAAGATAATGTTGATATGTATAATACTTGTATCACTGTAGCGACGGTAATATGAGACTTGATTCATATGGAGTTAATGCGGGTTGCATACATGCGCCTGAAATACTGGAACGGCCTCTTAGGCCAGCGGCATTTTCCTTCTATAATGATATTGTTCCAACTGCCCTGCACCTATATAACATTCGCCTTACAGATTATCATATTTGTCATCTCTGCGGGAGCATGCCGCTGTCCTTCGCATTACCACTTGTACTTTTGCTATCCCTATTTAGGAATGGTGCGTATTTCATTTGAGACGACTGATCAATGATGACATCAGCAGCGAGAATCTTTTGTGTTGAGACATGTATTTATTTCCTTCAGTGCGCCGACGTTCTGCACACTGGATCGTCTTCCACGTCATCTGTTTTTGTCTCAAAATGTGACTCCTCTGACCCTTGCCGACTTTCTGACTATCCTTAGAGAAGACCTGTGGACTATGGCTCGCCGAGAAACCATATGTAAGTGGTTTGATCGCTACCTGTTATTCAGTAACGTGGTGTATAGAGTGTGAAAATGTGAAGGACGCAGGTTAAGTCCGAATTCGTACCTTCCTTGCTCCTTCAATGCCCCATTCGTGTGGCCGGATATACGCCGTGCGCTGTCCGTATCCTGTGCCTTGCTTCACCCTGCTGAAATGTACACTTTACAGAGACACAGACGCTATGCATATGTTTGATACTAACTTGCTTCATAAACCTGTGTCGTGATTAAGAAAATAATTTCTTTACTTATTTATTATGATTTTGTGTTTTCATCAATGTTTTACTTTCATTGTTATTTGTTTGACATTCATGTGTTTCGAAGAATGCAGCATGTAACACACTTCGTAACTAACGAGAGGACACGCGCTCTCGAGCCTCTGTCCACAGGAGTACCAGGATTATGTACCGTAGTATTTGTTCTTAATAAAATATGGTCAGACCAATCGCCTCTTACCAAGGCAATTCGGGTTCGATTCCCAGCGAGGTAGATTCCCGGATTCTCGCATGTGGGAATCGTGCCGGACAATTCTGTTGGTCGGCGGGTTTTCTCGGGGATCTCCTGTTTCTCCCGCCCTTCGTTCCGGCAGTGCTACATACTCACCTCATGTCACCCTTCACCAGCGCTAAAAACCTCGATGTTAAGTGCTGACCATAAATCTCTCACTTTCACTTACTCCACCAATCTCACTCGCTGCCTTTTCTCCTTCATACCATAATTTAATATTTTCTCAACTCGTTAGTCTCAGGTATATTTGTATATTTTCACCAATTAATTATTGAGAACGGTTGCTCAGTTTGCTCTGAAACTTCTGTATTTCACATTTGTTTAGATTTTTTTTTAGTATAGTTCTAATATTTGATAGGAAATGTACATGGAATCCTTTTGATTTTTTTTTTTTTTTTTTTTTTTTTTTTTTTTTTTTTTTTTTTTTTTTTTTTTTTTTTTTTTTTTTTTTTTTTTTTTTTTTTTTTTTTTTTTTTTTTTTTTTTTTTTTTTTTTTTTTTTTTTTTTTTTTTTTTTTTTTTTTT